>PVIH01027437.1:0-16950 GCA_004025045.1 Sigmodon hispidus | reverse complement strand
TGGCTGAACAAGCTTACACTCCCACCAACAATGGAGGAGTGTTCCCCTTGTTCCGCATCCTCTCCAGCATAAGCTGTCATCTGTACCTTTTATCTTAGTCAATCTAACAGGTGTTAGGTGGTATCTCAAAGTTGTTTTGATTTGCATTTCTCTTATGGCTAAAGATGAAGAGCACTTTTTCAGGTGCCTTTCAGCCATTATTAGTGGTTATGATTGTTCCAAAAAAGTTTTAATTGTCATGATATGTGGCAAGGCAAAAACTTCACCAGCTCTTACTTTTCCTCCTCCACTAATTCCCAACAGTGACATTCTCATGTCTCTCAATATTTTTAGGCCATATAACAGGCAATCCTTTCTCTTGTGTATGTTTCTGCTGCAAAAGAATGACTCTGCCTTTCTTCCCCTACATTATGATTCTCTTGCTTTGCTAAGAGCACTAGGGTGGCAGTGGTTAAGTATTCTTTGCTTTGGGTGTGCAACACCTAGAAAGAACTCAAGAAATGGTGACTAAATAAAGAATAAGTAAGGTAATGATCTTTATCTTAATCAATGTTCTATGCTGTGAGGAGACATCATGACCACATAAACTCTTATAAAGGAAAATATTTCATTGAGACTGGCTTACAGTTTCAGAGGTTTAGTCCATTATCTTCATGGTAGCATGCAGGCACACATGGTGCTGGAGAAGAAGCTAAGATTTCTACATCAGGAACCATATTCAGCAGAAGCAACTCTATTGATTCTGGCCAAACCACAAGAATAGGAGATCCCAAAGACCACATTCATAGTGACATACTTCCTCCAACAAGGCCATACCTATTCCAACAAAGCCATATATCCTAATAGTGCTATTCATTTTGGGGACCATTTTCTTTCAAACAACCTACAAGCACATTATATATGATAGTGGTGAGAGCTTCTGAACACCACAATACAGCCAACAATACAGCCAACAATACAGAACAATACAGCCAACACTCTAGACCCAGCTTTGGCCTTCAGTAGCTATTTGTAACTGAGATCTCTCCCCCATCTGTTCCTCTACTCCTAGCAGATACATTTGTCTGTTTTCCCTGGATATCACCTTTTCCTAATTCTCTGGTATTTTAGTATTCCCACCATACCTTGAGTACATTATGTGTTAGATTCATTCAGCCCCCATTTCTTCTGGAAAACAAACCAGTCCATTGACTCAACAGAAGGGTAACAGCAGAATGCATTTACTATTCATTTTATACAGAGTGTCTTTTCTTTGTGTGACCAATTCCAAGTGGTTCTCATAGAATAGGTCACAGTCACATTCCTTATCAAGAAACTACTTCTATGACTTGTGTATCTTTAACCTGATCTCATTTCTTAAGACAGAGTTCAGATGGCCTGTCAGCCTAGAAAAAATTCAGAAAAAAGGCCATATTAAAAAATGATATGTGTGAATTGCTATAGGATATAGCTGAAATACCACTGTGAGACTTGAAAGAGCACATAGAAATTGATAAAGCCAAGGAGAAGATGTCAGCAGAAGGAAAAGGAATTATATGAGCAAGAGGGGTCAAGATTATGATTGTTGAAATCTACAGAGACAACTAAACCAAGCTCATGGGAGCTCATGAACTTTAGACTGACAGCTATGGAGCCTTCATGAACTCTTCATTAGGTCCTCTGCATATGGGAGACAGTTATGTAGCTTGGTCTGTTTGAGGGACCCCTAGCAGTGAGATCAAGGACCTGGCTTTTCTGGAGCTCATTACCTATAGTGGGATGCCTTTCTCAGCCTTGATGCAGGGTGAAGGGGCTTGGTCCTGTCTCAACTGAATGTACCATGCTTTGCTCACTCCCCATGCCTTACCCTTTAGAAGGAGGGGTGGGGGGATAGGTTGGGGGAAGACTGGGGGGAGTGGAGAAAGGAATGAGAAGGGGATCTGTGGTTGGTATGTAAAATGAATAAAAAGGAATCTTAAAAAAAAAAAAAAGGAAAATGCAGCATTGCTAGCCCAATGATGTTAGCCTTTATTTGCCATGACTTGGTATCTGATATGTTTAACCAGAAGTCAAAATAATTCATGGATTTCTTCCTGTTCCATTTATTCTCTTGCTTTGTCATAGTTAAACCTAGTAGGGCTGTTTAAATCTCACTCTGCTAACTTCCCCCAGGTCTCAGTGCCTAACACAAGTTCTGTATTCGATGAATTCAAATAAGATGCAGAGCACAGTTTAGAAGATAGATTTGATTAGAGTAAACAGAATAAAAGAGAATACCCTAAGGGCACAAGAGATGAAGCCAAAGGGCTCCAATGACCAGAGAAACCATTGTGTCTACCTACATGTTTACACGAGCTATATGTTGTTGATACGAAAATGTAGCTCTCCTCTCCAAAGGAATAAGAGATAGTTTATGCTGGGGCCTCCACATAGATGTTATCATCTTTGACTGGTACCTTCTGTGTTTATACTGATACCTCTTGTCTGTGTAGCTGCTGTTGGTGAACAGATATTACCCTGCCCCAAAGTTGTCAGGTTGTTACCACCCCATGTGCCTCAGAAACAGTGGAACAAGGGTCTGGCACTACCTTCAAACCCCTGGTAAAGTATGATAAGGGAAATTACGGTGAGATCCAGTGCCGCATGACACTATCATCACACCTCCTATAGGTTTAGCCCATCATTTTCATGCATCCTAAGAAAAGGAGGGTAGGAGAGAAAGCAGAAAACATGGGCCCCTCAGATGGGGCCAATACTAAAGGAAGAAAGAAAAAAAAGTTTTGGGGTTCCTTTGAGTTCTCTCAGGCACTCTCGGAATTAGAGGCAAGTTTTTAAGAGTTTGAAAGCATAAATCTTACCTCTTGGCTATTTGCTGACCATTATAGACAAATACTAGGGATTAGCAGGCACCTGTCAGAATTATCAAAGCTTTGTGTTCCAGAAAAATAAATCAACAAGGGCATATGAATAGTGGTGGAAACAGAAAGCACTTACTAGGTAAAACAGGCACCTCTGAGAGTTAAGGTGGACCAGATTGTGGAGAAAAGGTGGTACTGTGGCCAGAAGATGCAGATCTTTATGGGTCATTTGTGTATTGTGTATTTGTCATGTTGACCTTGATGGGGAGAAGTTTCCAGTCTGGGTTTTTTGGGTTTTTTTGTTTTGTTTTGTTTTGTTTTTTTTAATGTACTAGTTTTCTTCCCATTCTACTGCTACAGTGTCCTATATGAAAACATATTTATAAAGTTTTTGTATTTATAAAAAAGAAAGTCATAAATCAAGGCATTTCAAACACATTAATGGAAACATCAGGTAGGCAGATTATAGCAAAGGCAGGAAATTTCTGAAATAGACTTCGAATTCTATCTGATGACTTTCCAAAAGAATTTAACTAGTAGTCAGAGAATGTCAAGTGAAACACAGAGACAGGCACTGAATGGCCATTAAGGGCCCTGAAGATATCCTGAGATAATTTGGCACTGTAGTTGCAACATTCCAAGTCCCAGTAATCATGGAAGTTCTAATTAGTAAAGTGGCCTTATGGAATCTGTATCAAGGTATGGCTTTTTCCTTGGCACTCCAGTTCATAATTCTATTTCATAAGTTTCTGTGACACACAACTTTTCTGGAGAGCATTTTCCTTTTTAGATTAACTCTATGGGAACAGGTCTGTGGTGATTTGTTACATATTTAATAAAACCTGAAATATTGAGAGACATCACACAATCAAATCCTAGGCAGACAGCTATGAAATTTATTGATCCCTGAGTACAAGGACAGACAGCTGGGATTCAATAGCACACACCTTTAATTCCAGCCCAGGGAAAGCCAGGAGTGGTGACCTACACACTTAATCTGATAATTCCAGAGACAGAACTTCCTCTGTTCTGTGAGTTCAAGGCTAGCTATGGAAGAGAGTAGTTCACACCTTTAATCCTAACCTGGATGGGATTCAGCTGATGAGAAGGGTATTTAAATCTTGTTAGGAACCCAGAAGAAGCAGAAGCGACCAGGAGCAAGGCTGAGGAAATTGCAAGATAGCTGGATGAGAATTGACTGTGGTGCTTCTTCTCTCTGATATTTCAGCCGATATTTGGCTCTGAGTCTTCTTTTCATACAATCCAAATCCATGCTACACAGGGCTATAATGTATCTTTGTTATTTGCCCCCCCTCAAAGGTTTACATCCTTCTCTTAAATAATTTTTTAAGTTGAGAATCAAATTGTTCTGGTCCTTTAATTTTACAAAATGTTTTATTTACATAAACATGAAAGCATCGCAAGCCCTACATTGCTAGGAGCCTTGTATTCCTGGCTCTAAGCATTTTCCAGTGTCTGGTTCTGTACCAAGTAAGGAATCCACATTCCATAGATGTTCACTAAATGAGTTAGTGACAATGGCAGGGTGAGACTGACATCCACTCTGCATTAGGTTACACACCCTGGATTATGAAAATGAAAAGGATACAGTTCCAAACATGCAGAAGAAAGAGATAAACTTACAACAACCTCCCCTAGAACATGGTGAGTGCAGCATGGAGTGAGCCCTGGGGAAATGAGAAGCAACAAACCAGCCACCTGAGCCAGCCCACTGTCCACAGGGGCTTTTCATTTCTGAGAATGTTTGCACATCTATAAGAAGCGTTTTTGGAGTCTGTTTCAAGAAGTAGCTGTTTAGGAATTACAAAATACTGGTCAGGTGACATGTGTCCCCTTAAGCACCATAGAATAATGGTTCAAGAACCTTAAGAGCAGCGGGAGGACAATAAAACACAGGCCCCCATAAATTGGGAATAATGGGAAAAACAGAACTCTTCAAACCTCTGCTGCAGAGACATCCCAAGGGGTAGACTTTAAAACAAGAAATATTTTTTTTTCTAGCCTGGGCATGAGGCTTGATTATTATATACTAGATACGGAGTCAATATCACTTTTATAAGCTATGTGTGGAGTTCTCTTTAAGGGGGCCATAGATGTTCCATTTCCACCACAATCAGTCCTTTAATTTAGGAATACAGAATAGCTGAGATGAATACCACTTACTCAGCAGTCTACAGTAGCATTATTTGACCATTTCTCTATTTAGAACCCATTCAAGCTTATGTAGCATATTACTTTTAATTAATTGAGTGTTTATGCGCTAAGGAGTTATTTGCTTGTGACTATAGTGAAATTTCCAGGATTTATGGCAGGAACATTTTAGAACAGCAACACATGTTTCCCTCTGATTTGTATAGCTTCATTCATTATGATTTTTCCTGATGTTTTGCCTACCATATTATTAACTTCCCCAAAGCAATGAAATACCAGCTTGTCTTCTCATGGCTGAGAAATGAGAGGCATAATTATGAACGTGGAAATCCCAGTGAAAACATGCTTCTTCTTCTACTGAAAGAGGTGAGTGGTCCAAGACAGAGTTCCTTGGATTTATGGAGAGCATTAAATGCACACATACACACACACAAACACAGATACATTTTTTTATCCAGCATCTTCGATATTCCATATTCAGGGAAAATAAATGACATTAAAACATGTATTTGTATCATTAAATATTTTAATGTCACCCAGGGAAGGAATTTATACTTTACTATATGCTATAGAGACCAAATAAATCATCAAAGTTTTAAGTGCGTGCCATGCATAAATATTTAATCACTGCAAAGTGTGCTTTTCAAAATATAAGAGTTTGTAAGCACAGTGTTTGACTTGTAACTGACTCCTGGGCTAATATCAGGGTGTGTTCTTCATTCCTCTCTGCTACTGAGGATCTTAGCATCCTAAAAGGAAGGACAGTGGGGAGCATACTTCCCTGCCTGCCAATGCAAAGATGTGGTGTGATCTGGGAAATCCACTGTAACCAGGGCTATAGATCAGCAGTTCTTTTACAAAGAGCTAGGGGCTGACAGAACCACCTTAGTTATGTGTGTTTATTGTTCAACCAGGTGTTAGGAACCATCGGGGCTCAACCGAAACCATGTGGAGACACCAGCAGAGGGAGATGTGGAAAGAAAAAAACAGGTTGGCTGTGACCATTGGCTGGAACAGACACCCACTCTCCCCCGACTAAGAGCTGTTTGTATTATGACATGCTGCAGTCTGCATTGCTGTTTCTCACAACATCATAGCTGGGGTGGTACTCTGACCATCCGGGTGGCCTCTCATAAAAGGGTAAAAAGGAATCCCTTGATTTACATCTCTCCTTCAGGACTGCTCCTGCCTCTTTGCTTCTCATTGCCATGTTTCCTTAGCCAACCCTGATGTTTCACTTCCATTTACACAACCTCTCTACTGGCCACAGGTTCCAAGCTTGTATTCACTAAGAGGAAAGTTAGATTGAAAAATAATTCCAAGTCTTAATTCCTCCTCCCAAATCTGACTCAAAGCTATTCCCCAGTGTGAGTCTATTTGTAGCTGTGGAAATGCAGAAGGGGTGGGGGATGTGAAGGAAAGGGAACTAACCAGAGTATGTTGTTTAGGCAGGGAGGTAATACACTGACAAGTCTATGTTGTTAAAAGCTGACTTTCCTTAAGGAGAAAAGGTTTATTTAGTGGGAGTAGAACCACTAACCATCTACTTAGGACTCAGAATTTTCACAGCAAGGCACTTGTGAAACCCCAAAACATTTTAGACATAGGGAAACTGAGGCAAGAAATGGAGAATACTTCAGAACAGCAGGAACAGAAAGGACATACCTGTGGCTACATGGGGATGATCTTACAGAAATACAGAAAGAAAGCTTCATTCATGGTGTGGATATGAAAGAGAGAGAAGAGAGAAAGAAAGGAAAGAAAGAAAGAAAGGAAAGAAGGAAGGAAAAAACTTAGAATAAAGAAATTTGCATTAAGCATACCAGCCATGTCATTTTCTCAGTCTCTTAGTCACCCCTTTTCTTTTTTTTGGACCGAGCTCCAAAATTTTAGTTATGCCTTCACTTCTGAACTCTTACACTGGTTCTCACTGGAGCCATGTGACCTGATCTGAAACCACAAGTCCAGACCACACAACACGTATGTGAAGGAGGACTCACTTCATTTGTGGCATGAATGAAGCTTGAGAGAGAGATAGCTCAGCCCTAGGTCAGAGGTCAGGCAGAACAATGGGGTGAGGGAAATGTGAGACAGTGCATAGTTCTTTATGACCCCTTAAGATATAAAGAAAGGAGCCAGAGGTGTATGCCCAAAGAAATGGATCAAAGGACAGTTGAGTTCACCCAGTTAGACTTGGAAATGTTGTGTTTTCTGTACTTCTGGGTGAAGTGGATATTTAAAAGTTTCCATGAACATTCTTGAGTAAGGGATGTCTGGAAAAACAATGGGTATAAGGCTAGTGAACATGAGATAAGACAGTTCAGCTACAGGCTTTCTCTGGTTGAAATTTGTTCACTGAAAACACTAGGTCCCAGGGAAAATGGAGGTGGAATTGAGCATGGGGGACTTGGCTTGTGTGAATGCTGTGAAAAGAGATAGACAACCAGAGTGTAACTGGCTCTGTGAGACTCTTCACAGCAGTTAGAGGCTCTGTGATCTAACAGGACTCGGCTCTCTCTTCACATGAAATGATGTTCAGCAAGAAACTTTAGATTAGGATAAAAGAATATAGTACAGAATAAGTAAATCTTAGAAATCTTGCTGGCTTTGGACTACCTTTTGTATAATCCACCAAGAAGTTGCAAGAGCCTAGGAGAGCCCTTCATTCTTAAACAGTTCTTACCCATATGGCTACTACTATCCATGTCTTGTAAAGAATCTAGCAACTTAAATCCTTTTGGGCAATATGTTAGAGCTATAGGTACAGCTAGTCCCTGAACCCATCATCATTTTCATACTACTGCTTGTTGTTCTTGCAAGTAATTTTAGTTGCTTGAATATAAAGATATATTATTGATGATAGGAAATTATTGTGTCTGTATTCCAGGTTTCCAAAGCAAATGCTGGGACCTGAGACCCACAATTTCCAGAAAAAATACTTTCCTTCTTTAAGCCCTTCCTTAATGGGTACCTGGTCTGGAATGTAACAGCCATGATATTTTGATAAATAACAGACCACATAGAGGACTATGACCTCACAAAAGTGTAAGAGGAGCTGGAAATTTTTATCACCTGGTAAGATAGGGCCTATGCTAACATTTTAGCCTAACACATTATCACACGATACTATAAACTCACTGTGATATCCATCTCATAAACTAATAGTGTCCATAGTTAGATGAAGCACATGATACTTGATGGCAACAAAGTCTTATTGCTGCCATTTGATATGTACAGTGTTAACTATCTATCTTTCATTAAGTAGTCTACATATACTCTTGCTTAACTTTTTTAAACTTAACTTCTGGGCCAAGAAGATGTCTCAATGTGTGAAGATGCTTGTTGTATAAGCCTGGTGACCTGAGTTCAATTCTAGGAACCCACATAAAAGTGAAAGGTGAGAACTCACTCCAGAAAATTATTCTATGACTTCACAAACATTCTATAGCACACATGTCCTCACATCATGAACATTCACACACACACACACACACACACACACACACACACACCCCATACACACACACACACATACAGAGAGAGAGAATTTTTAAGTTAAATGTAAAACAGCACCAAGCAGATGCTGAGGACTGCTCCAGAGATGGAAATCCATGAAACATGATGGCTCCATGCCTGCTATGGCCCTGAAAGACTCCAGTAGAATAAGATCGTGTTGCCAATGACTCTTACTTTCTGTAGCGTAGGCTCATATGCATGTTTCTGTCTTCAATTTTCGCATAAATAAATTAAAAGTAAAAAAGAGAAAAGAATGTGTAGAATAAAGGCAGAAAGGATATAATACTGGCTACCTGTACAGTTTGTGTATTGAACTGTTATTTCAAAAGAATTACATTTAATTAAAAGTTTATCTATTAACAAATTATTGTTAATTTATGATTTAAAAATGTGAATTTATTGTCACCTTAGTTTAACAGTCCTCTATTGGGTAAGTGTAAGAGTGCTTTGTAGGCATACAGCAGGGCACAGTGATGACCAAAGTTTCCCTTCCCCCATCATGTACTTACTGACTCACTCAAACCAGCTTCCTTTCCTGAACACTCAATTCATACTAACTCTCTGTAATGAGTTTTTCTTTGTCCCAACAACCAGCTCCCAAATAATGACCCAGAGACTTATTATTAATTATGAAAGTTTGGCCTTAATTTAGGCTTGCCCCCAACTAGCTCTTATAACTTAAATTAATCTGCTTCTATTTATGTACATTTTGCCACATGGCTTTTTTTATAACCTCTTCTTCATTTCTGTAGTCTGACTTGTTACACATCTCCTGGTGTATCTCTGGCCTAATCCATCCATCCATCCACCTATATTCCTCCTACTACTACTACTACTTCTCCTTCTCCTCTTTGTCCTTTTCCTCTCTAAGAAATCCTGCCTATCTCTTCTGCCCAGCTATTGGCCATTCAGCTCTTTATTAAACCAATCACCATGACATACCTTCACACAGTGTAAACAGATATTCTATAACAGTTCCTTATGCAGGTGCACTATTTTTTAACTTTTCTACCATATTTTCACTGTACCTTTTCTAGGATTGGGTAAGTTTAGATACACAAATATCTATGTCATACAATAACTGGCTATAATTCAATACAACAACATACTGCATAATTCCATAGCCTAAAGTCACAGACTGTGCCACATAGCCTACTTGTGTGTAGGCTGTATATTTAAGCATATTTGATTCTTTTTCCATACACCTTAGCAGTATGCTAGAAACATATATGCTGCTTTTGTCATTTTTAACTAATTTTTAACCCCTTTCCTCAGTTGTGAACTGTATAAACTATGTATGTTGTATATTTTTTGCCTTGCCGACTGTTGTAGATACTAGCCACATGATGGGATCTCTAGAGTGCATCTCTATGAAAGTCAGAGCTGGAGTTTCTCATATATAGCCTGCATATTCATATATCCCTCTGCAATGTGTGACATGCTATACAATGCTCATGTACACAGTGTAAACTGAGGGAAGGTTTTCATAATAACTGCTTTACCTGATACAAGTGATTTCCTATCTTTTCCCTCACCCGTCTTTCACAGAATACATGGGCATGGTGTCTAGCAGTGACTACTCCATTCTTAGAAACAAAGATGTTCCAACGCAATGTCTTATCCCTGGAATTCACAAGGCACTGAGCAACTCCTCAGAACTAGAGCCTATTTAATCCAATTTGTACTCTCCAATTAATACTAGTCACTGATCAAGCTTGGGTATGAATGATGATCAAACTCAATATACAGTCTGTTAACAAGGCAACTGCAAGGGAACTTATCTAAAGAAAAGTCAGAAAACACACAGATTGCCTAAAAATAATCAATAAGACCTTAATTTAAATCAATGATGATGTTTGGTTTTAATTGAGCCAGGTCAAAGCATGTGTTTGTTTACTTATTGGCATATGTTCATTACATAAAGTGACAGAGTTTATAAACCTTTGTCCCACCTTCCCAAATGCTGCTGTCATAATTTCAGTTATTATTGTTCCTGCTCACACATGTGTATAAAATATGTATATATATTCACCTTGAATATATGTACATATATAATCTAGATTCCATATAGGAGGAAAAACAAATACTCATTGTCTGTTCAAGCTGGATTACTTTGATTAATATGGTGACCTCCTGTCCATTCTGAAACAATTTAACATGTATGAATACTACTACTTTACCGTTTACTTCCTAATTTCTCATATTTTGTCCAAGACTGAGAATGGGAATAAAAATAGTGAGTTCAGTGCTGGGGACAGTAGTAACTGTAACTTACTGACTGTAAAACATTTAAGTGGGTCAAGCAACCAGTGCACTGCTCAGATCTCCAGAAACCAGCTTTGTAAATTTATCTCAAGCTATCTGAGCCTGCTTTTCTCCAGGTTCTGTCTAATTGAGTCCCCCACTAACAATCCGATGATTTTCTTGTGATCTAACAACTAGAAACCATGTGAAAAGCATGAAGACAGACTCATTTGTGTTAATCTGGGAAGGGCTGATAGATGGCAGCCCAGTGGCGGGTACTTTTCATAGCCCAGCCCTGTACTCTACTTAGGGCATGCTGTGGAGATAGACCATGACCACTATTACATCAGCAGAGAGCTTAACCTAAGCACAGCAGATGGAAAACATAGGGATAATAGCACCCAGGGTTATCTCTAAGCCAATGACAGTTAACAGTTGGAAGATACAGAGCCTAGCTGCTTCATCTGACAGGAAACATTTGACATTTCCTCCCAGAGTCCTCCGAGGTGATTAAGTTCTGGTGTTCATGGCAGCTAACTGTACAGGCTTTCCTGGTTCCTGCACCATCCCTACATCCTCCACATTCCTATACTAACTCTCTCCATGTCCCCTCTAAAATAAGCTATATGACCTCAACTATACCAGGGTCCCTATAAAGGACTTAGTCTATTAAAAAGCATTTGCTATTTAAAGCAGATAATCAACCCAACAGCTCAAGAGACAAACCAGAAATAGGAGCTATATGTGTATAATATATTCATGCAGAAGAGAGAAATCAGGAAGCCTTCTGTCATTTTTTGAGGACTCTACTGAATAGAAAGATTGACCAGAGACTGCTCAGGACCAGATGCTAGAAGCCTCCATTCTAATTCTGGCATCCCTATCAACGTACCACTTCCATTTTTCTTTGTTGGAAGTGTAACAGTATTGTATTATTTAATCTTTTGGCACAATCCCCATGAAGCCATTCGAGGGACCATGGTCCATGGAGTCACTTTAAAGATGGGTTTCACACGAATTTTATATAAACAAATAACTTTTACATAGCACTAGCCCTGCGAAGAAGGACTGTTTAATTAGGCACATGACATGTTCCAGTCTGTCTAGACAGGGTTCTATTTTTCCCTGAGATGCCTTTAGCCACACTTTCTCTGCAGACGGCAATTTTGTTAGGCAGCCCTGATGCTGTAGAGCCAGCCATGGAATTTTCTTTAACTTTAGTGCTATTTGTCTTTCCAAATAGAATCAAGATTTACCCAAGAAATAGCTGGAGAGGCAGTTGGTAAAATAGTCACCAGAAATTGCTCCTGGGGTTGCCTTCACTGACTGGATGTCCACCATTATTAGTGTCGATATTAGTTGATGCTCATATTTCCCACCCATTGCCTTGGGAAAAGGTGACTATACTGAAAGTCTGCTAAGAAGTCATTTAATTGACCACTTCAGACACCAAGTCAACACACTGTTCCCTCCCTGTACCTTTGACCAGTGATCTCAGAGCAGATAAGGCCACTCCTTCGTACCAAGTCTCTCAATTATCCTCCAGCCTAGTGACAACTTTGACAAGATAGTAAATTCTTCCATATTCTAGTGTAATGGGTTGGGGGATCTGCAGACAGGAAGAAATCACAGTGATCAAGTAGATTGCATTGTCAGGCTATAGATAATTAAATGATCACAATGCACAGAAAATAATATAAAGTGTTAGATTGCCTTTTGTGTCCTTTTTCATAATGATTCAGCAAAGAAAACAAAAAAAATTATCAGGAAATGTAAATATACAGTTTTGTTTACCAAAGAAAGCTTAATCCAGTTACTAGTAATGTCTGGCTAATAATGAACTGCACACCAGGTCAATCTTTCAGCAAGGTTAGATTTATCCTCCTGTTCCCAACAGCTACAAGGCAGGGTGAGGAAGGGGCGGCAGTTGCCCTTGGAGATGTGTTTGGATTCTCTAAGTCAGTATCATGCCCTCCTCACTCATTGGTTGTTCTACATTCCCTAGTGTCAAACACAGAAGGCTTCCACAAAAAAGAGACGGCAACAAGGCAGTTCACTTGTTTTGGCAGATTCATGCTCTCTGGGCCTGGACAAATGATAGTTATTCTGTCCTGCAGAGACTAGAAATGTTCTCTGGAAGCCTCCTTCTGAGGCCTTCCAACTCTGGCTCTTTTTAAAGGCCATCTTTCTCACCCTGAATTCCATAAGAGTGACTTCCACATGCAGTGTGTCATTTGAGCACCAAAGGACCTCAGGAAATACTCCAACACAAGACTTGCAATGGCTGGAGGCTGACTGCATCACCATTGACCTATGAAATTTCCTGTGCTTCTTTCTCTCTTGGTCACTTCCCACAACACTGTACTTAGTGACTTTCGACTTGTCATGGCTTTTCTAAGGTAAAAGTCTGTCTCACTTTTCGTATCTATCTACAAGAAATATAGTTGATCCTTGTGGATAGTCTTGTGCTAAATTTGGCAAGCATGCTTTACATTATTAAAAAGATGTGATGTTGCAAACTTTTACTCTTCACAAGGAAAAGGATTGTGGTT
Source organism: Sigmodon hispidus (assembly GCA_004025045.1). NCBI lineage: Eukaryota > Metazoa > Chordata > Mammalia > Rodentia > Cricetidae > Sigmodon > Sigmodon hispidus. Next base: position 3,629 of record PVIH01027437.1, on the reverse strand, counting down.
GAAATGTGAAAAACCCTCTCCAAGGAAAAATGCTCACAACTATTTCCTCATGCTTAAAAAGAACAAAGAATGCTCCAGAAACACATAGCATCACTAGTTTATTCTGCCAAATAAGAAATTGACTCATCTCTTTATCAACAAAGGATCTATTCCAAGCTCCTCAGTGGATGCCTGAAACCACACACTGCACCAAACTCTAAATATATCAGAATTGTTTCCTACATGCACATTCTAACAATATAGTTTAATTTGAAAATTTAGCAGTAAGAAATTGACAGAAGTAACAGATGTAACAATTACATGATAATTCTATAGTAAAAGTCGTACTAGTGGACTGGGGAGACAGCCCAGTTGGTAAAGGATTTGCCATGTAAGCATGAAGCTTGAGCATGGATTCCTTGCACTCACATATAAAGTGTGCCACCCTGGTCCTATTATCTGAACACTGGTGAAGTTGAGATAGCAGAAACCCTGGGACTTGCTAAAAAACTGGTGATGCCAAATCAGTGAGCTCCTGGTTCAGGGAAAGATCTTATCTCAAAAACTTAAAAAAAAAAAAAAGAAAAGGACAGTGATTGAAGAATATTGACACTAAACTCCAGCCTTTTCGTGCATGAACATGCACACAAACATGTACACACATGTACCACTCATATGAAAACAGTCATATGGTTGTGCTACCCTTCTCTCTCCCTCTCCCCCCAATCTCCCTGCACTTTCACTCTTTCTCTTAAAGGGAACTTTATGTTTCCCTTTCATATATCCCATTTGTCAGAACCATTCTTCTTCTTCTCTGGGACCATCATTGAATAAAGTAGGAGTGATGTGGACACAGCTCATAGCAATAGTGGCTACTAATGACTACACAGCTATAACATGGCATAGGATGTAAGGGATGATCTGAGCCCTTCATAGGATGGAGTAGGGCAATGTGATGTCTTCTCACACTACTCACCAAAACTGATGAAGTTCTTATTCCTTAAATTTTATTTACATTTTTGATATGGTAAGTATGAATATTTAAAACCTATGAAATTTGTAGACAAAAAACATACTTTCATTCAAATCTTGAGCAAATATTTTATGGGTCCACTACAATAAAGACCCCCAAGTCATTCACTTAGATTTATTATTTTTAAAATATTAGCAAAAATCTAGCTCTGTAATAAAAATATAATGAAATGAATTGTGACTGACATGAGTTTATTCAAACAACGTACGGTTGATCTCACATTTGGAAATCCAGTGGAAAGCTTTTTATCTGAGAATGAGAATGGGGAAAATAATATACATCAATTCTTTTTTTTTTTAAATTTTGTTGAGAATTTTCACATCAATATTCAGGAGGGAAATTGGTCTGTAATTCTCCTTCTTTGTTGTGTCTTTGAGTGGCTTGGGTATTAGGGTAATTGTGGCCTCATAAAAGGAATTTGGCAATATTCCATCAGTTTCTACTGTGTGAAATAGTTTGAGGAGTAACGGTAGTAATTCTTCTTAGAATTCGTCACTGAAACCATCTAGACCAGGGCTTTTATTTTTGGGGAGGTTGTTAATGACAGCTTCAATTTCCTTAAGGGTTATAGGCCTGTTTAGGTAATTAATCTGATCTTCATTTAATTTTGGTAGATCGTACCTGTCCAAAAAGCTGTCCATTTCTTCTAGGTTTTCCATTTTTGTGGAATACAGATTTTCGAAATATGATCTGATAATTCTCTGTATTTCCTGGGGGTCTGTTGTTATGTCCCCCTTTTCATGTATGATTTTGTTGTTTTGAACACTCTCTCTCTGTTTTTTGATTACTTTGGCTAAGAGCTTATCTATCTTGTTAACTTTCTCAAAGAACCAACTCTTAGATTCATTGATTCTTTGTATTGTTCTTTTTGTTTCAATTGTATTGATTTCAGCTCTAAGTTTGATTATTTCCTGCCATCTACTCCTTCTAGGTGAGTTCACTTCTAATTGTTCTAAGGCTTTCAGCTGAGCTGATAGGTCTCTAGTGTGTGATTTCTCTAGGTTTTTCATATAGGCGTCTAGCGCTATGAATTTTCCTCTTAAGACTGCTTTCATTGTGTCCCACAAGTTTGGATGCGTTGTACATTCATTTTCATTGAATTCTAGGAAGACTTTGATTTCTTTCTTAATTTCTTCCTTGACCCAGAGATGGTTCAGCTGAGTGATGTTTAGTTTCCATGAGTTGGCAGGCTTTCTTTGGGTTTTGATGTTGTTGAACTCTAACTTTAGGCCCTGGTGGTCTGATATGTTACAAGGGATTATTTCCATTTTTTTGTGTCTGTTGATATTTGCTTTATTACCAATTATGTGGTCAATTTTGGAGAAAGTTCCATGAGGAGCTGAGAAATATGTATATTCCTTTGCCTTTGGGTGAAAGCTTCTGTAGATATCTATCACATCCATTTGCATCATATCCTCTTTTAGACTCTTTATTTCTCTGTTGAGACTCTGTCTGGTTGATCTATCCAGAGTTGAAAGTGGGGTATTGAAGTCTCCCACTATTAGGGGGTAAGAATTGATGTCGGATTTGAGCTTTAGCAGTGTTTCTTTTACATAAGTAGGTGCCCTTATATTAGGGGCATAAATATTTAAGATTGAAATCTTCTCTTGACCAATTTTTCCTGTGATGAATATGTAGTGACCATCTTGGTCCCTTTTAATTGCTTTTAGCTTAAAGTCTACTTTGTTAGATATTAGGATTGCAACCCCTGCTTGTTTCTTGGGACCATTTGGCTGGAAAATCTTTTCCCAACCCTTTATTCTAAGCCTGTGTCTGTCTTTGTGGTTGAGGTGTGTTTCTTGTAGGCAACAGAATGATGGCTTCTGTTGTTGTATCCATCTTGTTAGTGTGTGACATTTTATAGGAGAGTTGAGACCATTAATATTAAGGGAAATTAGTGACCATTGATTCATATTTCCCACCATTTTTTGGAGTAACTTGTTTGTATTTCCTTTCTCTAGGGTATTCTTCTGTGGAATTATTGATTGTTTGTGATTTCGTGGGTGTGTCTGGGGTCCTTAGGTTGGAGTTTTCCCTCTAGTATTCTCTGTAGTGCTGGATTGGTAGATAGATGTTCTTTCAGTCTGCCTTTGTCCTGAAATACCTTGTTTACTCCATCTATGGTGTTTGATAATTCTGCAGGGTATAGTATTCTAGTTTGGCAGCCATGCTGTTTTAGCATCTATATAACTTCTGACCAAGCCCTCCAAGCTTTCGTTTCCATTGAATAAGTCAGGCATTATTCTGATGGGTCTGCCTTTATATGTGAGTTGGCCCTTTACTTTTGAAGCTCTTAAAATTTTTTCTTTGTTCTGTATGTTTTGTGTCTTGATTATAATGTGGCGTGTTGACTTTGGGGGGGGGTCATACCTATTATATGGTGTTCAGTAAGATTCTTGTATCTTTATAGGCATTTCTTTCTTCAGGTTAGGGAAGTTTTCTTCTATGATTTTATTGAAAACATTATCTGTGCCTTTGAGCTGGTATTCTTCTCCTTCTTCTATTCCTATTATTCTCAAATTAGGTCTTTTCATGGTGTCCCAGATTTCCTGAACATTTTGAGATATGGCTTTTTTAGTTTTACTATTTTCTTTGACTGATATATCTATTTGAGCTA
>PVIH01027436.1:0-16953 GCA_004025045.1 Sigmodon hispidus | reverse complement strand
CTGCTCCAGAGAGCGCTGGGCTTCTGCAGCCAGCACTGGGTCCCGGGAGGTGAACCGGAAGCAATGGGAACTCAACTCTCCCTCCCAGGCTGGGATATAGGCGCTGAGGCCTCTTGCCCCCTCCTGACCTCTGGGCGGGGTCCGAATCTGCCCTTCAGAGACCCCCGTAGTTGGTTCGCTCAGTTCGAGGTCCTGGCAGTGTTTCCCTCAGCAGGGTATGTGGACGTGGTCAGGGACAGAGTCCACCTGCCCCTGCTCCAGAGAGCGCCGGGACTCTGCCAAGTAGTATTTCACTATTGGTCATTTTGAGTGTTCCCAGTTTTTGATTATTACACATAAACTTGCAAGTCACTATATGTGAAAACCTTTGCATGGTTTTTCTTTAGATACATACAAAGGAGTGGAAGAGGTGTGTTTAACTTTTCAAGTTTGAGTAAGTAGAAAGCCTCTAAATCAATGATGCTTTCAATCTTTTCGTAAGTGGTTTGCCATCTGAATACCCACCTTGGAAGTTCAATTATTAGGCAAGCAGTTACTTGATTATTCATCCCCATGATAACAAGATATATACTCACTAGGAGCAAGAGAGCCATAATGTCCCCATTTATATATGACATATAAGTAACAAAGGTGCATTTGAACCCAGGGAGTTGAACTCTGGGGCTTGTGTGTTTGACCTTGTTTATGTTAACCACTGGCCTTGCAAACCTGAAGCTTTTGTTCATAGACTTGCATTCTAGTCCCTGGACCTACATGAGAGGAGGAGAGAACTGTAGTTTGCAAATAATCCTGTTAACTCTGTGTGCACAGTGTGACATGTATGTTCCCTAATAAATAAATGTAAATTTAAAAATTCACTGAAGTGAGTGGGGAGGCAGTAAATGTGAGTACCTCATACCCAGGCCAGTCAAAAATGCTCTGGAGTTTCCAGGAGAATACCCTTGTTCCTAACAGATCCTGCTGAAGAATGACATCATTGACCAGAGGACTTGACCAGAGCCCCAGGGCGGGCTCAGAACTAGATGCTTCCTCGGACTGATATACTTTAGGTACTCCTTTCTCATATTTATTTAGGGTGGATAGAGAGAAACTAATTTTCTCTGAATGAAGAACGGATAAGCTTATGTGCAAGGAAATAAAAAGCATTTATTGCAGGCAATTTTTCAAACCATATTAGCTTCCAAGAGGGTATATTAAACTACATAAAGTTCTGATAATAAAACAGATGGTTGGGCTAGCAGAAAAAGCACTGCTCTGTCTCCAGACCTCAACTGTCACCCAGCATCTGTGAGAATTCGTGTCTCCTTTAAGCCACCCACCTAGTGGCACTTAGAGCAATTCTGGAAAATGAATGCACCCTTCTTTCTAGAAGCATCCAGCCAGGTGCCTCTCAGAGATTTCTCTTCAAACTGATATGCTTTGTCTACCGTATGGTTCAGCTTCCCAGCCCTGTAGAGAAGATTGGACAGGATGATAAAGGGGATTTCTCCAGGCAGCAGTTCATTGATTCCTCTCCACTTCCTGTACTCTGCAGTGCTCTTGATCATCTTTCAATATCAGAGCCTCTGGTGCCAGAGGTGTTTAGTTTTAGGGCCCTGAAATCAACCTGCTGTTGAACACAGAGCTGGACATTGCTGTCACAGTGGACATGGCCTGGGGCTCTGATGTTTGAAGCAGTCAGCAGAATTACACCACCTTGCCTGGAAGTGTGGTTTAGAAGTCAGTGACATGAGTGCCACTTGGCTGGTGCCTTCAGAGAAGTCTACAGCATCAGTGATGGGCCTCAGGATTCCACTCCCTCTATTACCAGCCCTGTAGACTACTGGCTTTCTGCACTTGGAACATCTAATTGTGCAATAACCTGGTATATAAATGCAGCCTCAAATATGTCTTCAGGTGCTGACTGCCTTGTTCTCCATGGTTCACTTCTCTGCCTCATGGATGCTCAGTTTGTGTGGCTCAAGTTTCCTGATTTCCATTCCAAGCCTTATTGCCTCTGTTCAGTTACCTTGGAGGTCCGGCCACTGTACTAGAGTTGCTTGATAGAACTTTCCATGGTGTTCCAGTATAATTCAAATGGCAGCAACTAGCCACATGCATCTTTTAAAATTTGAAATGTGGCCAGTGGGGCATAGGAAGTAATTTTTAAAATTTACCTGAATGCAATTATTTTAGATTTAAGTACTCATAAGTGGACAGCACCCTTCTAGCCTTGCCAGCTCTATCTCTCTGTGGCTTAATGAAAGTATCTATGATATGCTTGCACTGAAATTATGAGGCTGGGGATTCCCAGCTGATTTCAATATAGGCCAGTAATTCTCAAGCTTTGCTATATCTTAAAGTCACTTGGAGATCTCCAGACTAATTGAATTAAGATTCTCTAGGAGGGGAAATGTAGTCACCAGTAGTTCACAAATCTACCTAGGTGTAGTTGCATTTTAGAACCAGTAACTGATTATCAGCTGTGTTGAGTCAGCTCTGAAGTTGAAGGAGAGTATGAACCAGACCTACAATGTGTATAACCTACTGTGTGAACCACACTTTAAGACAGTTCTACATCCTCAGAAATAGTCAAGCTGGTGAATTTTGCTTGCTCCCTTTTGTCTCTGTGTAGCAAATTTGGCAGTGATCATGTCCCCCAGCCCACCACATTTACAAGCCCCGCTGGCTACCATTCTGGCAGAGTTTCAAGAACAATAATGCTTTCCCCAGCTCCCCTATGTGCCATGTCTCAGTATTGCTATTCCAGGGCACCAAAACATCTGAGGATTCCTTCAGTCTCATCGGCACAGCTCAATGGGGACCTTCTTTTATTGCCAGGACTACAAATATCAGTACTATATTTATGTTCTGCTGTCTACCCATAAGTATTCAACTTCCTAGGGATTGAACACTCATAAATGACCCATGAATGTCAACACAGGTAAAACTGTGTGGCTGGTGTCTCCTAATCAATTTCATTGGCTTTAAGATTTGGAAACTTCCAGCTGTCATTCTCATAGTCATTTTTCTTCACCAGCAGTACCTTGGTTCCTAGACCAATTTCATATGGGTTAGGAAACACATCTGCACTAGTGTACATCACAGTGCTCTAATCACTTCACATACCCCCTTCTATGTAGCCATTCCAACATCAGAGATCAGCCCCATCACTATTTAACACATGAGGGACTGTAGGTCAGAAAGGTTAACTGTGCAATTGACCCAGCTATTAAGTGATGGGATGTAACTAGAATTTCCCTGAGAGCTCTTTCCTGAGGCATGATTCCACTTCCAGAGAAGACAAATCTACTCACATGGTGCCTGTCCACTACTGTTTTCCTAAGTCGATATGCCACATGTTCTCTGAGAGAGAAACATTCTCTCCTCTTCAACTCCAGGTGGGCAGTTGTCCCTAAAATGTCTTCTCAGTGTGCCTGCTGAGTGTTCAACATGACCTATGGGATCTTGGGTCTTAAGATTTCTTATCCTTCTTCCTCCTCCTGCTCAAGTTCTTGAGTGTGCATGAATGCACACGTGTGTGTGTGTGTGTGTGTGTGTGTGTGTGTGTGTGTGTGTATTCACATGCTCAAACTCATGTGAGTACAGGTGCAGTCGCCCTTGTGAGTGCATGTGTAAGCCAGAAGTTGACATCAGGTTGTCTCATTACAATCTTACTGGTTGGCTAGCAAGCCTTTGGGGTCATCCTGTCTTCCCACTCTCTCTGCACAGGTACTCACTACTTCCCAATCTTTTAATGTGGTCGCTGTAAAGTCTGATCTTAGCTCCACATGCTTGGGCAGCAAACACTTTTCCTACCAAGCCATCTCCCCTGCTTGACTCCTTAAGTTCTACTTATTTAGACAGGGACCTTGCTCCAATGGCTCAGAAGACATGCAGATGCTCCAGGCCCATCGTGCTTAAGAAAATTCTATTGCAAGAGAAAGTGTTTTTTCAATCTTAATTTGGCTGTCTTTGCCTGCTCACTGCAAAGAGTGGACAGAATGTTCCAGTATCAAGTGCAGGAAGGTGGTGACATGGTCACACTATGTGAAGCTAGGATCAGATGCTGAGCACAGGCGAGCAGGGGCTAACTGCACTCACGTATAAAGCAATGCTCACTTCATTCAGGATGTTGGCTATTAATAGGATGTTCCCATCATACTGGCTGCAGAGTCCTCCAGAGAAGTCATTTGAGGCTGGAGAGTCTTGGTTTTCTTATTAATTGGTATTTGAAAATAGTGAAGATGCTCCTCTGTAGGGTGGTGCATATACATCTCAAGCCAGCACACTCACCAGACAGCAGATGTGAAGGCAAGATAGCTGGGACCTCTCAGCCCCCTTCACCACAGGCATCCCATGCAAGAATGAGGTTCTTGCTAACTCTTGCACCCTAACTTCTTTTGAATAATCATCCATTCTACTTATGAGTAAAGTCCTAACTGTCCTGATTATGAATCAACCATACAATGGACCCTTTCACAGTGCTACAGGGTAAGGAAAAACATAAGTTGTATGGCCATTCTCCTTTCCCACAGTACTCCATTATCAGTCACCTTTTCCTGATGGCTCCCACCAGGAAAACAGATCATATTTTTTTGTAGTAGTTTATTTTGTTGTTTTTGTTTTTGAGATAGGTTCTCACTGTGTAGCAAACTGCTGGACCCACACTCTCAATTCTCCTTTGATTTTCTAATGCCTGGATTACAGGCATGAACCATAATACCCTGCCTAAGCCATTTAAACAATTATTATTTATTATTCTATTTTGTGTGTATGGCAGTTTTTCCTGCATGTATGTCTGTGCACCACATACATGCCTGGCTCCTGAAGAGGCCAGAAGAAGCTGTTGGAACTAAACTAGAGTTACAAATGGTTATGAGCTGCCATATAAATTCTGGGAATTAAACCTGGGTCCTCTGGAAAAGCAGTCAAAGGTCTTAACTACTGAACCATCTCTACACCTCCTCAGATTTTGAATGTCTGCCATCAACAGCAGTTGTTTTAAGCGTGTTATTGAGGCTAAGGACAACAATGGGTTTATTCTGCCCCTTAAGTCTGAGTGATCAGTGGGAACATAGGGTTTGGAAGGTACTTCCCATTCTCTCTAAACTTTGTGAAAATGGGCACTCAGCAATGTAATCAGAAGACGGGTAAGTGACTCCCATGACACATATATGTCATCTCTTGGGTATTCTTATGATTCCATTTTCAGTAGAGGAAACTATAACCTACAGGAATTGAAATGATATTCTTAAATACCTCTAGCTACACATTGACAGTTGAGCTCTGCTGGTTCCTTGGTTTCTGGGGCATGTTCTCCACCTCCCCAAACCTTTAGCTCATGACTTTCTATACAACATGCCCACAGCATCTGGTACTCAGCATTCATACTAAACATAAATGCATACATACTGACATTCAACCTTTGTGGACTTTGTTAGTGAAAATCCCCTTCAATAGCTGAAACAAATTAAAAATAAAAGATTTCTTGAAAAAGCAACAACATGGAAGCAGGCAATGCCAGGAAGCAGGAGCCCCTACAATGGGCTGGACCAGTCACCTTTACTACATACACAGCAAGGGGAGAGAACCTCAAACTACATCACACTGGAATGGCCGACAGAGAGTGCATGGGTGGGTGTCATGAGTGTTCTCCAAAAAGAATGCTTAATAAATCAAAGTCTGATTGACTCTAGCCAAAACCCTAGCCCCACAAGCAGCTATCGGTAAAGGCTTTTGCAGCTAAATACACTGTGAAAGCATTTTCCACTGTGCCTGGATCTTAGAATGCCATCAGGCAGGGTACGTATGAGTTCTAAAGTAAATACTATTCTGCCTTTTCTAATATTTTCATACACCTTTATCCCTCCTTTTCCTTCTTATGATATATACATGTTGATATCAAAATACATTTTAAGGAGTTTGCATCAATGTACTAGTAAATTAGATATTTCTGTTAAATACCTTGGGGGGTATTTTCTGGGTAAAAATGTTAAAAAAATAAGTAAGGCCAGTTAATTTATGTATTTTTCATATGTTGTCAAAAACCACAGCTTGTTTAATATTTTCATATCAAAGCAAAGAATGATTATTACATTGTGAATACAGCCAATATTCTATACAACCCAATAGCCTCTGCCTTTAGTATTTTCTGTGTCTCTTCTGACCAGGTTCCTCCCTCGGCTCCTCCCTAACTCCTGTCTAAGCCATACTCTGTAGTTTCTCATCACCATGACACTCTAGCTCATGGCTTAAAGGACAGTTTGGCTGAGGTACGTAGGTTTCTGTGGAGTGGGGCCTGGATTCTGGTATGTGCACAGAGTCTCCTGCCTTCCCTCTATGTCTGGCAAGCTCACACAGCTTTGTCAGGTGTGTCTCACATGACTTTCCCAAGTGACAAATGTAGGAACCACCCATATAGCCATCACTAACTGTGCATCTGGACTTTGTCAGCACAGTGGCTCAGTAACCCACCCCCATTTCCTTTCATGTCCACTTGGGACTCTTTTTCTTCACCAGTTTCTGAAACACTTCCCTTGGCAGTTAGGAAACAAATGTTTGCACAGTTTGCACTTTAAAAGCTGCAGATGTCTGGGAAAGGGGTCAGAGGAAGCGGAGTGGGGTGCACACTCAGAGTTTAGGACTTACCATCTCTTTCTTGAATACTACAATGTTCTAGACTATTACAGATGATAATTCCCTCTTTACCATATATCACAAAAATCTCCAAATGTCCTATTTTTTAAATACCAGAGATAGTGGCTGGTAGACAAATAGAGTTAATAGTTATGAGATTAATTCAGAGACAGCTCTTCAAGTAAAATCAATCTTCATGACAACAACCCCAAGATTGTCATCAACAATGTCTTTACTAAAAGAGGTAAAATTTTTTTCCTTTTCCTATTTTTAACCATATCACCCCAAGTTTGAACTATGTACATATATATATGTAGTCACAGACTCATTGTTTTGAAGTCACGCCTCTCTTCTAGAGGCTTCTCCCACCCATGTGTGCCATACCACCTTACGTTGTTCTGTTGATACTCCAAAGAGCTTTTGTAGCTGGTCCCTCTGTAATCAATACTGTCAGGGAGACAGATCAGGTCTCTAATTGGTGATCCTGAATATCATCACCAAGAGCATAACTGAAATGATCATTGAGTAATGGCTGGAGCTCTCTGAAGGCCTAGCAAGGCTCTGTGATAAATTTCTGATATTCATTAATTCTGCCAAACTATAAAATAGGCTTCTGTTTGCCTCTTGCTCACAGAGCTAGGGATTTCCAGAAATGTAATTAAAAGATAGACCTTAGTTACATCAATGATTTCAGGGCCTACACATGGCCTTCTGGAAACTGTTTTTCCATTTTAATAACAACCAAACCATTCATTTCTTACATCTTATTTATTTATCTATAGAAAATTAATTGCCAAACATTCTTGATTGGCAATTTGTATTAATTTCCATGCATTTACTCAAGGGAAGCTTAATAAATATATGTGATTTTTTTTCAGGTCTGGATGAGGCCCTAGGAGTTCATCTTTACACTCAGCTTATGACAATCCATTTTATAGCAAAGTCAAAGGTACACTGGATGTTCTGCTCAGGGTTGAAAGCCTGGGACATACAGAAAGACATTCTGTGTGGTGGTAGCTGGACCCTCCCTATGGAGTCCTGCAGTGGAAGCTTTCCTGCTACATCTCAGAGAAAGAAAGAAAAACCCAATGTGTTCATAATGAGAATCTTCAGATAAACAGTATGTGTGCTAAATGCAAGCGACTTTTCACTGTGGTCATAAGCAGTTGTGCTAACTCAATGTAGATAATGTATTTGATCTGGCAGCTATCCCAGGAAATGAGCTAAGTGTTTTTTCTATATGTACAAAAAATATCAAACTTTTAGGAGTTAACAGGCATAGATCAAATGAAGCCATTGTGGTCCCATAAAAGGAAGATCTTCTTCCAATTAGAAAGATCAAGTAAAAGTAATCAAAGAAAAATCAAAGAATTATTTAGTGGGCAAGGAGCAGAGACCTTTAAAAAAATAGACTCAAGGTAGGAACAGTCTAAAATGCATGTGGTTTCTTGTTGTATGTAGTTTCTGGCCTGGACTTTCTGGTCTAGTCTTGAGATTTAGAAACACTTCCAGCTCTACTGCTGCTTTGGCCCAAATAATCGTACACAGGCTCATATTAATTTTACGCTGATTGACTTAGGGCCCAGGCATACAACTTGCTAGTTCTTTATCCTTAAACTAATCCATCTTTCTTATCCTGTTCAGCCATGAAGCTTGGTACATTTTCTCAGCAGCATTTCCTATGCATCTTCTGGCAGCTCCAGTGACTCCATAGCATCTGTGCTGCTCTGAGATGTTCCCAGAGTTTTCCTTCTCTGGTAGCCCTGTCCACACTTCCTGTCTGCCTTTGGCCAATCAGCATTTTTATTAAAGCAGTAGGTGCAACAATTACAATGCAACCACATAATCCCCTACAGTTTCTCCCAATTTAAAGTATATTTTTAGTGATTAATTTTTATTTTATGTGGATTAGTGTTTTGCTTACATATATGTCTGGGTAACAGTGTCAGATTCCCTGAAACTGGAGTTGCAGACATTTGTAAGCTGTCATGTGGGTTCTGGGACTTGAACTCTGCAAGAGCAGCAAGTACTCATAATTGCTGAGCCATCTCTCCAGATCCCCAACTTGAACTCCTAATTACAGACTGGTTCCAAACTTGGATTTTTCAAACCCTGGCTCTGGTTTCAGAGAGTAGCTAGTTTTCAGCCCTTAGAAAAATCTATACAATGTTTTTTGGAATGTCTCTGGTTTATCTCTAGCTTGCTACAAAGCATGTGCACCAACACGTCTACATAACAGAAGTAGTGAATTAGTCATGCTTTCACATCTCATATGTTTTATATTCTGACTACTTGGAGCCTTGTTGACCATAGAGTATTACCTTTCCCAGATCAAACTCTTCGAGACAGACCAGTCTATCTATCTACCCCCTGAATGTTCTCTCATATACAAACCAACCAACCAAAAGGCCACATTTCAAGCAGCTCCTCAACCACATCTCCTTGCTCTAATTGCCCCAAGACTAGGTATCAGACCGACAGACTTGGCTCTTTTCCCCTATAGCCCTTGATGTAATTTGAATTACTTAGCCCATCTCAAACTATTTAACCTACCTGGGCTGTTTCTTCCTATATAAACTGTAATAGAGAGCATTGACCAATGGAATGAATGACCCTGAATGCCCTCCCACCATATCTCCTTGTTCTATGGAATAGAAAAGTAGATTTTTTTTTCTCCAGTAATTGTTATTTCCATGTCTACATGCCTTGCCATACCAGATGAAATCAAGTCAGGAAATAATTATTAGACAATGGGGAAATGAGAAGGTTTCACATTTAATAGAGAATAAATAAAAATTTGGTGATCATGGTATGAATTAAAATTGCTTTTCATAAGGCTGGTGATTTAGTTCAGTTGAAAGAATACTTCCACTGGGAATAATGACACAGGTCTTTAATCCCAGCACTTGGGAGGCAGAAGTAGACAGGTCTTTGAGTTCAAGGCCAGCCTGGTGTACAGAGAAAGTTCCAGGACTGTCAGGCTGTCAGAGCTACCTAGAAAAACCATGCCTTGGAAAAGCCAGAGAGAGGGAGGGAAGGAGGAAGAAAGAAAGGAAGGAAGGAAGAAAGAAAGAAAGAAAGAAAGAAAGAAAAAAGAAGGAAAAGAGAAAGAAAGAAAGAAGGAAAGAAGGAAAGAAAGAAAGAGTTTTTCCTTAGCATTGGTGAGGCTCTGGGTTTGATCCCCATCCTCATATAAAGGTGGGCATTGTGGCAGACAGGTGAGGAAGTTCTAAGTTGTCCTTGGCTATATATAAAGTTCAAATCTAGCCTAGATTACATGAGACCCTGTCTCAAAATCATTTTTCTTCACCCTCTATGAGCAGCAAAGAAAAATCTGACATTTATTGAGCTTCTATCACATATTGTCTTAATTACTGTATACCACTTGCATTCTAGAATAAAAACATCATTGAAAGATTGATACAAGAAACACCTTCAATCTAAATGTGAGGAAAGTGGCACTTCCAGAAGTTAAGAGATTTGCCAAGGTCACACACTCTGCTCTTGATAGTATTGATCATGAACCAGACTTTGATTCCCAAGCTTGCCTGCCTGCCTGCCTTTCCCCCTTCCCCCTTTCTATCAAACCTTATGTTTATCTCTCTTCATACAAAATATGATTGTCAAAACAACATCTCCAATTGGGCTCCAAGACCAAAAACACAGTTTGAATGAGAAAGGCTGCCTCTATCTCTTATTTGCAGAACTGAGTAAATTCTTTGGGACAGCATATGCTAGAACTGATGGTTGGATTTTATAACCAAGGTTAAGGGCATAGCATAAGTCACTCAAGTTGAAATTGTCACTGTACTTTTGAGATGGTCCAAGAATTGCACAGCCAGGTGTTTCTAACTCAGGTAGGAATTCTATGACACAGAATTATAATTTAGTTCTATAATCTGAGCTAAAGGCTTGGCTCAGATGTAGGGGTTAACATCAAACATGGATTAATTCTTGGGCTTTGATTTTCTCCCTGCTCTGACTTTCTAGGTCATTATTCAATCTCCCATGAACTAGATAATCTAATGGCTTCCAACCTAATATCTCAGACCCAAGCATCTTCCTTGAACATCAGCCACATGCACCATAACAGAACTGCTCCCATCCTGCTCTGTGTAGAGGCACAGAGATTCCAGCCAAAGGAAGTGAAAACATTATGCAGGCAAGGACTGGTAATCTTTAGCTCAAAGCCCGGAGACCTCCTTTTCTAAAAGCCTTGTCAACACTTGGGAGATTTTGATGTGGAGCAAATAAAAGAACACCACAAGTCTTCTGGTAGAGCACCTAGTGTTTGACTGACAGCACCAGAAAAAGAGAGCCTCTTACTTCTAGGGATCAGAAATGCTGTGTGTGTATCCTGTACTGCAAGTGCTCAGGAAGAATGAAAGTGCAAACTGAGGTCACCTTGACAGCCTTCCTCAAGGTATATGCACGTGTACCCACCCAACAGAGAAGCCTTCATAGAGAAACTAACTGAAGTGCATTAAGCAAAATCTTGAGCCAAACGTGGGATAACCAGTAAAATAATATGCTGCAGGGATAACTCCTAGAAGCCAGACTTTGCCACTAAAATCACATCCATACCTGATAGAAGGGCCAGGCTTGGTAGCATATCCCTTCAATCCTAGCACCTAGCACCTAAGAGGCAGAGGGTGATGTATTTCTAAGTTCAAGTCCAGCCTAATTTACAGAAGGATATACAGAACCTCCAAACGTAGGTAGTGAGGGAAACCATCCAGAACAAAACACTGGTAAAAATGTATTTGAACAAAATAAAAATTAAAAAAATGTATTTGAATGAGGGGACCATGTTCCAGCTCCTGCAAGCAGAACTTGGCAGCTTTGGCAACATGGTTCTAGCTTTAGAGTCAGACCTAGGGGTTCTTCCTCTAGTGTCTTGAAAGTGGTGGAATCTTCCTCTGTGTCTAACAAGAGCTGCTGAGGCCAATGTGTGCCATGAGTGTCCCTGCATGGGGCCCGAGGAGCCATTGTGTGAAGACTGGATTTCTTTGGAGACCCCAATATGCTGGAGAATGCCAGAGTGGTGAGACAGCTAAAAAGGAGAGCTATTATCATGCAGTGAACCAGCCCAAGAGAGATGAAAGGAGATGCCCATCCGAAGGGTGTTTTTACATTAGGCAAGGAGACAAAGTTGAAAGTTTTCCTAGCTGGTTTTTGGTCTTGCTTTGTTCCAGGATTTCCCCACTATGCTCCCTTTCTTCTCGTTTGGAATGGTAATATAACTTCTACGCCACTGTATGTTGGAAGCATGTGATCTGCCTTTTTGATTTTACAAGGGGTTACAGTTAAGAGATTGCCATGAGTCTCTGGAGACCTTGAACTCTAGAATTTTAAACAGGGTTAAAACTGTAATAGACTATGGAGACTTTTCAAGTTGAACTTAATGCATTTTTCATTATGCTGTAGCTGCAAGCCAATGGGAGTCAGGGATAGAATGTGGTAGTTTGAATAGGGACAGCTCCTATAGACTCGTGTATTTGAATGCATGGCCATAGGGAGTGGCACTATTAGGAGATGTAGCCTTCTGGAGGAGATGTGGCCTTGTTGGAGGAAGTGTGTCAGTCACTGTGGAGGCAGGCTTTGAGGTTTCATATATGCTCAAGTCATGCTCAACAGGACAGACTCCTGCTGCCTGTGTATGAAGATCTAGAACTCTCATCTCCTTCCCTAGCACTATGTCTGCCTGTGCCCCACCGTATCCCACCATGATTATAATGACCTCTGAAACTGTTACCCAGCCCCAATTAAATGTTTTCCTTTGTAAGAGTTGCTATGGTGATGGTGTCTGTTAGAAACTCTAACTAAAACAGCGGGATTGAGGTTTGGCACACTCTTTGCTATGGACCCAATCATTATTTTCTTATCATCTTTCTTACTGTTGCTCCCACCTCCCACTGCCAAGAGTGGGAATGTCAAATGTCCTGCACATTCTCCTGCTTTCCTTGTAGCCAGAGCCTGATTTAATAACTATGCCCTGAGCAGGCCAGTAGGATTGAAGAAGTTAGCCATTGGAGAAGTCTCAGAATGTATACTCCATCCCTTAATAAAAAAATACATATGCATAGAGAATATTATTCAGTTACTTCCTTTGAAAATTGCCTTTGTTCTATGAGAATGTGATCTTTGAAGGTGAAACCATTCTCTTGCATTCATAAGGGTAATTTTTCTGTTTTACTTCTGAGACATAGGATATCCAGATATATACACAGCACATAAATCATGTATAGATGTATGTACCTTAACCTCACTACAGAGGCATCTTTTCTTTCTCTTTTACATCCATATTTATGTAACTTAGTTAAAATAATTATAGAGTAGGTAAACCTTAATAAAGTTAAACAGTGAGAATTTTAGAGTATATGCACTAAAGACAATTCAATAAAATAGAAGTAAATAATTAAGAATGGCTCAACCCAAAATTCCTTGATAATTATTGTGATATATGAGAAAAATGAAAGTCTCAAAGAGTCTAGAAATCAAATGAAAAAATGTATCTTATAAAAATTATGGAACTCAGATAAATAACTACACCTTAGTAGCCTTACATGTCTCTACTGTAGAAAAATAAAAACTAAGAATTCAGAAACAATGATCACTATAAGGAACTAGACCAGTCAACAATATAGAAGAGGCTGGGGACATTTTAGTAAAGAGAAGACAACAGGAAGAATAAGAAGTTCCAGGTGCGGTGGTGCACACCTGTAATCCCAGCACTCAGGAGACAGAGGCAGAAGGATCTCTACAAGTTCAAGGTCAGCCTGGGCTACATAGTAAGTTCTAGATCAGTCAGGGCGCCATAGAAATACATCATTAAAAGAAACAAGAGAAAAGAAAGTCCACAAACAAGAAAAAACAAAGACAGCATAAAAGCGCAAGAAGAGAGCTAGGGAGGTAGCACAGTGGACAATGTGCTCTTGGTGAACAATATTCAGGACCTGAGCTCACACCTACAGCATCCACATGAAGGCAGCTGGGCCAGCGTGTGTGTCGGTAACCCCAGCACTGAGGGAGAGTAACTTATAAATTCTTTAGCTTGATGGTCAGCCAGGCCAGCTAGTTCAGCCGGCTGCTGAGCTCCAGATTCAGAGACTGGATCCAGTCTCAGATAAGGATAATAGTGATAGAGAGAGATATCTAATAGCCTAACATCAACTGCTGGCCTCAACCTGTGCGTGCATAGGTGAGTGTACATACAAACACCATATACACACAACACACACATACATACACATGCATCACACATACACCACACACACACACACACACACACCATACACACACAAAACCCAAGGGAAGTCCTTTAAAACCAATGCATTAGATCAACGCTCCACAGTCTAATTACAGATGAAGAAAGGACAAGAACAGATGCATCAAAGATGAAAAGAATACATATATAAATTATTTCCCAGAGAAATGATGTTTTAAACAAAATATAAACTACTCAAGTGTATCTAAGAAGCAGGGGGCAACTTGTGTATAGCAGCAACCGTGGACCAGCCTGTGAAGGTGACTAGATCCACCGTGTGAAAGGGCACTGGAGCCAGATGGGTTCATGGCTGAGATTTATCTAACCTTTATCGGATGGGTAATTATGATGTTACTCCAACAGTTCCTGGGCCAGAGAGAAAGCCAGGCAGCTCACCAATTAATTTCATGGTAGGCAAAAATTGAATAGCAAATCTTGATAGAGAACAGGAGAAAATAGGAAATATTTTCTGTATATACCAGTCTCATTGGGAATATCATTGCAGAACTGGTAAAAGGGAGTTGGGGTCCAATAATGGAAACTGGTTCCACATGGCCACATCTGTAGCCATGAACATGGTACTGAGTTAAATATGGAGGGCTGGAAACCACCTAAAATACCAGAGGCAAATCACATCTAAATAGAATAAGCAAAGCAATGCAACTACAGTTAAAATAGAGTCTAAATAAGCAATTAGAAGGAATACTAATTATTATTATTATTACTGTCTAGACCATCACTTGAAAGCAATATGACAAGAAAATTTTAATATAGGCAGATTCTTATAAAAATAGTGCTAAAATAATTTCTTGCTGATAATAGGACTGTACATCTATTAAGAGCCAAGATACTCAATAAGTCTGTCAGGATTCATAAAAAGGGTTTGTCAAGGCTCAAGAAATGGACATGAAATGCAAATGTATTTATTAACATTAGTAAAAATTTAAATCTTACAAATATATTTTTAATTTAAATGTATTTGATGCTAAATTTGCATTCAAAAATTGCAAAATAAAAAAAAAATCCCGTCCCTTTACTGTTTCTTCCAACAATAACCTCCTGCAAGACAACAGCATAATGTCATAAACAGTGTATTGTCTTGATACTCAACACTGCTAAGCCTTTAATTTGCCATTTTATAGCCACTGCCACTCTTCACCTTGTGCATGCCTGCGTGTCTGTGTGTGTGTGTGTGTGTGTGTGTGTGTGTGTGTGTGTGTGTGTTCGGACTTGGTCCTTGCCAACTTGCCTAAGTTGGTGGATGGCTAGCCTCACAGTTCCTTCTCTATCAACCTCCTTAGCCACTGGAATTACAAGTCCATTACAATGCACCCAGCTCCTTAAACACGGGTTCTGAGGATCAAACTCATATTCTCATGTAAGACAATTTATGTGCTCTCTCTCCCTCCTGTTCACCCTCTTTGTAACTGCTGGCACCCATGAAATTGTTCTCCACTTCTTTAAGTTTGTCCATTAAAAATGTTATTTAAATGCACTCATACAGTGTGTAAGCTTTGGGGACTGCCTCTCTTCAGATCCCACAATTCTTTAGAGACATCCAGGTTGTCTGTATTGGCAATTTGTCCTTTATTATGGGGAATGGTACTAGGTACATAGCATAGTTTAACCATTCACCTGTCGAGGAACATCTGTTTTCAGTTTGGAGCTATTAGGGATAATGCTTTATAAACACTTATATGCAGGTTTTCATTTGAGCGCAAATCTTAATGTCTCTGGGATAAATGCCCAAGAGTGTAATTGCTGAGTCATGTGGTAGTTGCATGTTAATTTTTGCAGAAACTGACAAATTGTTTTTGAGAATGTCTGTCCCATTTTATATTTCCGGCAGCAGTGTCTGCATGATCCAGTTTTTTCACAAATCTCCTACATAATTTGTTTTTACATTTTAGCCATTCTGATAGAAGTATCCTTGTGGTTTTTATTCTAATTTTCCTAATTGCTAACACTTTTCATGTGCTTAATTCCCATCTGTACATCTTTGGTAAAATGTTTTCTCATTTTCTAGCTGGATTGCTGTTAACTGTTGAGCTTTGAAATTTTAATTAAAAACTGTTTTATGTGTACAGATGTTTTGCCTACATGTATGTCTATGCATCACATAAAAATCTGGTGCTTGTGGAGATCAGAGGCATCAGATGTTTGAGACTGGAATTACAGTTGTGAGCCACCATGTGGGTGCTGGAAATCAAACCCAAGACTCTGGAAGAGCACCCAATGCTCTTAACCACTGAGCCATTGTTTTTTCCAGCCCTGGCATTTTTTTTTTAAGAAACCATAATTAATATTGCCCTTAAAGCTGATTCCCACACATTTGCCCTTAGATGCAGCTGAACATCAAGGTTTTGATGAACTCACTTTTAATTATAGGAAATTTTTTGTGGATTCCTTAAATAGGAATCTATAAATTGCTCTATAAATAGGGTACTTTCACTTTCTTCTTTCTTATATAGATCCTTTGACCATTCCTTTGCCTTACTGTCCTGGCTAGCTGTTCAGCACCATCATGCATACATGCTGTGGGAATGGACAGCTTTGCTTTGTTCCTGTCTCTGGGGAAAGTTCCCAGCTTCCCATCATCCAGTACCATGTTAGCTATAGTATTCCTGATATACTCTTCATCAAGTTTAGTTGCTCCTATCTTGATTTTCCTGATTTTTCCTGGGTGAAGGAGGCAGTCAGGATAGGTGTTAACATTTGTGACCCTGTGATTTTTTTCTTCTTTTGACATTTAATATGATAACATATTATGTCATGGTTTGATTGGATTTTTACATTTTTAACCAATCTTGTATCCATAGAATAAATCTTATTTGGTTCTTAATTTTCTGAGAAACTGCCATATTGCATTCCAAAGTGGCTGAACAAGCTTACACTCCCACCAACAATGGAGGAGTGTTCCCCTTGCTCTGCATCCTCTCCAACATAGGCTGTCATCTGTGCCTTTTATCTTAGCCAATCTAACAGGTGTTAGGTGGTATCTCAAAGTTGTTTTGATTTGCATTTCTCTGATGGCTAAAGAAGAAGAGCACTTTTTCAGGTGCCTTTCA
>PVIH01027435.1:0-16953 GCA_004025045.1 Sigmodon hispidus | reverse complement strand
CTTTTTTTCATATCTTCTTTGAGAGCTTCGATGATCATCAAAAAGGAATTTTTGGTGTTGCTTCCTTCTGTTTCCTCTTCATTGCTCAGTTCAGGTCTTGTATTTGTAAGATCGCCACTCTCTTCTGGAGTTACCATGTTGCCCTTTGTATTATTATGTAATTTCTTGCACTGACGTTTGCCCATGACTTCAGTGGTTCCAGATTATTTGGGTCCTGGTCAGTTGTGGTACTTGGGTTTCTGTGTCTCCTGTCACCTCTCTGGTCAGGGTTTGATTCTGTCTTTCAGAGACCCCTGCAGTTGTTGGTTCGCTCAGTTCGAGGTCGTAGTGGGGAGCCGTGCAGATTCCCTCAGCAGGAGCTGTGGGTTTGGCCAGAGGCAGAGATCAGCTGCCCCTGCTCCAGAGTGTGCTGGGACTCCGCAGAGAGCACCCGGTCCCGGTGGCGGAACCGGAAGCAATGGGAGCTCAACTCTCCCTCCCAGGCCAGGATACAGGCGCTGAGGCCTGCCGAGCCCTCCTCACCTCTGGTCAGGGTTCGAATCTGCCCCTCAGAGACCCCTGCAGTTGGTTTGCTCACTTCGCTCAGCTTGAGGACGTAGTAGGGAGCCGTGCAGATTCCCTCCTCTGTCCCCATCTAACTTTATTTTTCTGTCTGTTCCTAGACATGTCAGTTGGGAGTGAGAGACCATTACTGCACCATCTCTCAAACTGACATTAATTAGCTGCAGTCTCTCTCTTTCTCTCTCTTTCTCTCTCTCTCTCTCTCTCTCTCTCTCTCTCTCTCTCTCTCTCTCTCTCTCGTCTTCTGGTAGGGCAACTCCATGCTTGGTACCCTATCAATCCCAGGAAGTCTTGAGGGAGAATGCACACTCCTAAGAGTGACGGCAGCTGGTGCCACATTTTTGCTGTCTGCCTTCTCTTTCTTGCCTCCTGCCCATCCCACTCCACCCGTGTTTCCTAGGAGTAGCTCCAGAGTACAACGCTCCCATTGAAGTCCCTCACTTGGAGTCTTTGTCTAAGAAACCCAAACTAAAGCAAGACCTATGAGCCACAGGTTAAAATTAATAGTCTAGCATCAGACAAACCAGGTATTTCAATTCTTTCAAACATCTCTCAGTGGATGGGAATTGTTCAAAGGGATGCCTGGGGAATAGCATTTACCTAACACAGCCAAAATTTGCAAAAGTGTTCATCCTAATTTTTTAAAACATTTTTATTTCAGTTGCCTTATTTCACTTCCTGATGTCAAAGCCTCAGCCCAAAAGACAGAGGAGCCTGGCAGACACTTTGCCTGTTCAGTGAGGATGAAAGCCACACCCATCCTTTTCAGCCAAGCTGTCCTTGGTGAGGTGCAGGTGGGTGACTCAACCAGCAAAAAAGGGTTATAAAGGTTATATGTAGCTTGCCTACTCACACTGTGCTCAGCAGAGCCTTCATGAGATGGACCTCTCATTATATTATTTGCTTTGTGTCTCTAAGCAAGCCGTCATTTGTGGATGGGCTTCTCAAGAGTGGGGAATAAAAAAAAATCTCCCTGAAGAGATGGTATAAATGTTACCTGAAATATCGCATAGTGATAAATTCCTGTGCGCACCTCTTGAAGTTCTGCTCTGCGATGATGAAGTTTTCATGTTTTGGCAGCTGTTGTTATTTTGCTTTCACAAATGCAAGGCAAATTCTTCCCATATAAGTGACTTTTCCTCATTTAGCAGGAAGTTTCAGACCAATTCTGCTATTGTGATTTTAGATGGCGTGTGTTTCAGGAGCTCTGTAAAACACACACACCTAAAAGTTTATATTTGAACCTCTTTCATTTTAGTCAGCTGTAGACAAGTTTTAGTCTCCATTTTTAAATAATTGACTTCATTATATTTCATAAACTATAGGCTAGTTCTGAAGGCAATAGTTAGCACTTACATAAAGAGAATTTTTTTTAATCTTAAGAAAGCTTGTAAATGTAAAATAATTTTTTTACATCCCTGCAAGGTGAATAAGAAACTAGAATTTCTAGAATTTTTTTCTTTAAAGGAGACTGAGGCAGAGAACTGGGCTTGCATTGAAAATATCAAACGTGGAGGCCTTGAAGAGACAAAAGTTTTTCACTGGGCTGAGCACATGATGTTGCTTCTACCAGCACATTTCCCTGAGTACATGAGAGGAAACATGTAGCCTTGTAATAACTGTGGAGGTTAGAAGCTGTAATTAAAACTACATAAAATTAATTGATGGACTTAGAAAGATTTATGCACCTTGAAATCAAAGTACTTTCAAGTACCTTAGATTTATATCTCTGACTTGTCAATTTTGTGTGTGGGTGTGTCCATTTTTAAATGAGGTGAGGATGTAATTATTCAAGTGCAGAGATGCTTCAGGTTGCTCTGAACATGTTCATGGCTTACACCCTAGTAGGCTACAAGTGGCCCCCTTGGACCACTCCATCCTCAGCCTCTGCCCTGAGTCCTGATTTTTCAAATGACTGGGTTATCTATGAAGGACCTCCGAGGTGCTGCCAAGCCTGTGCCATGGGACTTTACTGATTGCCCTGCCATTTCTCAATACAAGAAAACATCTCATCTTCTTGTCTTTAATAGTCCTTGTTTTTAGGGATTTGCCAAGAACACAAAAGATTGGACTACCAATAATCAGGAAAGATGAGGATCCAGGGCACATGAGGAAGGTCTTACACTACTTCCTTGGGAAACATCAGAAACAGCCAAGTAGGGGAGGCTTGGGTATGGAGCCATGGTAATTACCACCCAAGAATTTTCTAAGCAGATAGCATTTGGTTAGCCTCTGCCTTTGATCTCATTGTTCCTTATGACCATCCTTACTTATTTTTCTAGCCAGGAGAAGTGAAGGCTTGGAATTTTAATTGTTTTCTGTACCTTGGTCTCTTCAATGAACTTCCAATGTCACTGCCTGAAATGATAAACCTGCTATGGTTACCTTGGCTTTCAAATTTTTAAAAATGATAACCAAAAACATTTCAACTCTTTCAAAAATACTCATTATCCTCCATCAGTCTTACCATGAAATCAAACTCATATATGTGTAAATGCTTCTGCTTGGATCATTGCAAGATACATATTTTATCATGTTTAATGTGTATGATTAGTGGTGATATGGAAATTTAAAAAAAGAAAACTCTTTACCCCTCCCCCCAATGAAGCAAACACACTTTGCAGATGGAACCAGGTGGTTTCTATGTGACTGGTATTTCTGGTGAGGCAGCCCTGGGATTGAGAGTACAGGAGCAATCATGCCTTTCTAAAGAAGGGAGCTATCTTCACTGCTCTGTCTGCATAATTGATCCCTTATGAAGCAAGCCCGGTAGCCTAGCAGCACTCTGGGGATCCCTTGTTTGTCTCAGCATGTTCAATGTCTGGGAGGCATTATCTATCAAGTCGTATTCATTCAACATCTTTCCTCATGGCTTTTCTGGGAGCTCTAGGAACCTTCTTCCACTAATGATAAAATAATCAGAAGCATATAAATGTTTCTTTTGGACAAATCTGACATGTTATAATGGTAGAGTGTTGATGACTCAGAGTCACACACAGACCCCCCTTTCCCGGCCACTGCTTTATTTAGAGACAGCAGGCAGTGGAAAGAAGCAGACAGCTGCAGAAGTTTCCTACCAAGATGAAAGTCATGAAATTCTTCCTAAACACGGCTTGGTTATCAATGATGAAACAGGTCTTGATTCTTGAGGCTGTGGCTCATAGAAACACCATTGTCCCCATCCAGTGTCTGAATACTTTAAGGTCATATTGCAATTGAAAGACAAGCAGGTGGAAGTCTCAAAAATGAAATGGGGTTTGATTTAAGCTGACTACATTATTGAGAAAACGCCACGGTGGTAGTTGGCTTTCATTTTCTGTTTAGCTATTTGTGATAAATATATAGAAACTGGAATCTTGTCTGGCAGTGGATCCAATCGGACACAAGCGTAGGTCAGAAGCTTCTAAGAAACTGAGTGGGGGTAGCTACAAACTTTGGTAAAGTTCTACCAGAGATGCAAAGGTAGAAATGCCTACTAGTAAACAAAGCAATTAAGTTATTTAGAAGATAATTGTTACACATTCTTTCACTGTAAAGGTAGTAACTTAGATGTACACAAAACTAAGGGACTCAAATGAAGCCTGAGAAAATTACAATGTATGAAGAAAATTGAGCTAAGCATTGAATGAGGTTGCCCACAGGGCATTGCTTCATATCCCTACTAGCCCGCCTCTGAGAGCAGTAGTTGGTTATTGAGGGATGGAAAAACCTGAGGCTGAGCTGCAGGTACAAAGGCCAGATACTGAAAGATGTTTGCAAACCAGAGGCTTAGAATGTTTACCACATTTTCCCCTGGATGTTATGAAAAACTGCTAGAGAAAAAAAAATAAATAAACAAAAGGTAAGAGCACATTCACCATAAGGAAATGCTTCCTAAGCAGGACAACTCTTCTCAGGATAGGATTGCAGCAAGGGAAAGTGAGGGAGCCTTGTCTAACTCAAGGCATGATATCATTTAACAACAGGTTAAGGAAAAGCAGGATTCAGACAGAAGGTGCTAGTTTACCATGAATGCTAAAACTTTGCAAAATTCTTGGGATGTTTGCATGAGGATCCAAAGGAAAGTAGTCAAAATAAAATGGTTGTCACATTAACTGAGAACTACCTTGAGATACATGAAGACCTAAGTGGCTCAGGTATATAGCTCTGAGAAGCATGAGGAAAATCTCAGTCACAGGGTAAAAAATGTCAGATTGAATTAATACGCTCTGTGCTATGGCACAGTGATTGTAGTTCATGGAGAAACAGTCCTTTTGAGGATTTCAGCACATATAATAAGCAAATGAAAATTGGGGTGACTGAGATGGAATTGGCCTAACCAATGAGGGACTGGCCTTGTAAGCATGAGAGTTGAAGACCAGACCCATGTATAAAGACTGGGTTTGGTGGTTCATGCTTGTAACTCTAGAACTGAGGAAGCTGAGACAGGTGGATTGCTGGGACTCTGGAGCTAGCCAGCCAGCCTAGCCAAGTCAACAGGTTGTGAGCCAAGTGAGACAGCCTGTCTGATGAAATAAAATGAATAGTCCCTGAAGAACAATACCTCATACTGACATCTGGCCACCACATGCATGCACACATATATGCAGCTGCATACACAAAACATACACATTTTACATGCTATAAATATATGGAACTTTTGTTCATCAGCTTTATTTTATTTAAAAAAAATACCTTAAATGGACTGAAGAGATAAGGGACTTGATATACAAGTGTAAGGACCAGAGTTCAATCCCCAGCACAGACTGTAATATATCTTAATATATAGGAGGCAGAGACAGTGTTAAGCTAGCCTGTTGGACAAGCTCTGGGATCCAATGAGACCCTGCCTCAATATAAAAAGTAGAAAGTGATCAGCAAAGGTGAAAGATATCAACCTCTGGCCTCCATACACATGGACACACCTGTGCCCATACTCAAGTGAACACTCATACAAACATGCAAATCACACACATATACATGACATACAGGCACAAAGCTTAAGCTGTTTCTGGCAATAGCATGTCCTAAATAAGTGTTTGATCCTAGGAGATTATCTTAATTGTATTCTTTGGTAGAGCTGCCTTGTAATTACATATTCAGTTGTGTGATTCTTCTATTGGACAATTAGAGAGAACCTTCCATGAGGGTAGGAAGTATAATTTGTTTCACTTTGTTTTCAAAGTAGTTTTATTTTGATATGATTTTTAAGTTTTAGATAACCACAAAGAGATAATTATTGTCTGTTTTTCACATTTCCCCTCTGTATAAATTTAGCCCAATTCCAGAACTAAGAAATTCCCACTGATAAACGATGCTGTTTGTTGTTGTTTTGGCTTCTTGTTTTGATTTGCTTTTTGATAGGAGCATCATTACACAGCCCTAGCTTGAGTAACTCGGTCTGACCTTACTATCCTGATTGATCTGCTTATCTCAGCCTCCCAAATGCTGAAATTACACAGGCAATGAGTCTCAGTAAACAATGTTATTAACCGAACCATAAATCTCATTTAACTATAGTTTATCTTTGATGTGAAAAATCCTGGCCCCCCTCAACTAAGTTTGTATTTTCAGGAAGTTCAGTTACTCCAAGTTAATGATATTTCAGATGCATTATATAGAAAGTTCCAGAAATAGATAATTTATGAATTTTGTGTGCCTTTCTGAGTCTTGTGATGAAATCTTGTACCATCTTGCTCCATCCCAGGCTTCAATTGTCCCGCTCTCCTTACTCCTGTGCTACTCACCTGTTAGTCATTGAGTTACTCTGGCTATCATATCTACCTTCTCAGCATCACTAGGTTTATCTAATCTCAAATACTGAAGGTTCCAAAGCACAAAGGAACATAGGGGTGCTGATGATCCAGACATGCTGAGAAGATGCTCAAATATACTTCTTTTATGGGGAAAAATTGGAAGATCTGATTATGTTTTGAAGAAGAAACTACATCCATAGAGGTTTTCTGATATTAAATTGCTATAATTATCATTTTTTATTGGGCAAGTATATGTGTACAGTATATGTACATGAGCATATTATTGTTTGCATGAATGAAAGACACATATGTTCACTGTTTCACATATGAGTAAGTACATGTGGAAAGCATAGGGTAACCTTAGGTGTCTTTCTGGACTGCTATCAACTTTATTTACTAAGGCAGGGTCTCTCCTTGACCCCAGATCCTGCTGACTGAGACAGCCAGCTTGCTCCTGGAATGCAGTCTCCCTTCTCCCAAGTGTTGGGATAGCTGGTAGGCTGCCATCTCCACCTGCCTTTTATGTGGGTGCTAAGAATTCACACTCTGGTCTCCAAACTTGTATTTTACCTATTGGGTCATCTCCCCAGCCACCTTTTATCATTGTTCTATGGCTAGCTAGAACTCTAATCTTTTATTGTACCTTCTTTAGAAATGAAATTTTCACCATACATGTCTATAGCTAGGGAAGAACAAACACAGTATGGACTGGTTCAGCCCTATCCAGTTTCAGGTACCATTAGGAACACATCCCCATGAATTAGAGGGGGACCATTGTTTTTCCTTTGTCCATTGAGTTCAATCAGTACTGGATCCTACATTGCATTTGGTGTACTGTGTCTTCATTATTTAATCTATGTTGGTTCCTCAGTTTCCCCTCATCTGTCCCAACTCTGATATCCTCAAAGGAACTTCTTCCTAAAGACCCTTCACTGCAGTGCAGCTGGTGGTCCCTCATAAGTAGATTGTGAATATACTTTGGGCAAGAGTAATGCAGAGATGTTGGAGGGCGAGTCAAGAAGGCTGAATAGGTAAAAGTTCTTTATGCCAATCAGGAGGGTGATGACCTTGAGTTGGATCCTTAGGCTTCACACTGTGGAAAGAGAAGATGAATACCCACAGGTTGTCCTGTAACTCCCACATATACACAATGGCATGTGTGTGCACATGCACACTCCCACAACACAAAGTAAACAAATGTACAAAATGCAAGTTGAATGTTCATCAGAGCATGTGATATGTCTGATGTCTGTGTGTTCTACTGTTGGCTGTGCTCACTTGGACCCAGTGGATTGGATAATTTCCTTGATGCCTCCGTAGAAAAAAAAGCTCATCTATTTTGGGTGACCATTGGACTCATTATGCTATGCATAATTTCTGGCATATAATAAATGAATAAAAAATGAACATAATTAAGTGAGAGCTGACTAGCTTTAATTCTCTCCTCTAACAGCATAGCAGAGCTTTGCTATGGGCAGCTGCGACTTTGTGACTTTCAAGTCTTTCCTTGAAAAGAACAATCAGATTTTAATCCTGCCTCCAAATGACACCAGGTTCAACTAAGGAATGTACAGGTTTATCAGTGTCCTCCTGTGAAAGGAACAAACAAAATGGATTCACAAATTTCTTGGAGTTAGAACATGCAGACAGTAAAGACCAGATTTTCATTTCTTTCTCTGAAATGATTTCTTTCCATGGGAGTGAAGGTGGACTCTACATAGCTGGAATTTTTCAACAATAAAAAAAATAGATAAAGCTTATAGTCAAAGCTCCTGTAGGCCTTGTCAGGCTCCTATAAATTCTTCAAGCCTTAGAATTAGCCATGATAAATATTGTCCATTTCCCCATTTCAATAGTTTAGAGGGGGAAAAATCTAAAATGTTCTTGCCCTCAATCCCAATTTAGCAAGTAATTAATCTGAAGTGAAAGCTAATTTCTTTGCTTACTTTGACAAATATTTTAGAACAAAGGGGTTCCTTTAATTTTTTAACTGACTGGCTAATCTATTTTTGATGACACTAATCTTTTTTGGCTGGAGGCTGTGGCTGAGCTGCCTCCACATAACTGTTGTTCAACCTAGACTCCCTGGAGCCAGAGGTTCAAGTCCCAATCAGGTCATCCCGAAGAAGGCTGATAAATTGAGTGCCTTGTGATACAGCCCTGACAGCAAGGCGATCTTTCAGCAGAACCCTTGAAAGCTTAAGTTTTCTCTAGACATTAATGATCCCCAAATAAAAGAGGCCACAGCATCTAAAGCCTATTTCTCATGAGCCTTCTACCCTCAGGTCCAGGAGACAGTGTTCATGAAGAAGGAGAGAGGTTAAACATGTTGAAAAAGACAGACTTCACCAAAGATCTCCAACAGGTATAGTGGGAGGGAAGTCTGCTGGAAGCTGTGGTGGTACCAACCTTCCCACAAGCAGCCTTGAAATCTCAAAACTTTAGATATTAAAAATTCCTTCTGAAGCAGATGTCAGAATATGCTCTGAAAGTAGAAGGAAAAAGAAAGAAATATGCTGTGGAAACTTGGCCCCAGTGGAAATAGAAAAGTGACTGTTATAAACCTGCTCCTGCATCCTCTTTTCACTCCCCTCTGTCATCTCCAGTTCTCCCACAGCCAGGCAAGGATGGCAAGCTGATGCACGAGTGGAAAGGCAAAAACATCACTGTGGTACCCAGTATCACCCAGTATCTCAACTCGTGTGTGCTGGAGGTCTGGAGTGAGAAAATGGACAAGTCAGTTACCATCTCACCAATGAAAGCCCTATGCCTCATATTGCTCTTCATTTAACTGTATTACATATCAAGCACCCCTCAAATGTGTCTAAATATTAGCCATGTCATACATAATCATGTGTATGTACACATCACATCTGTGTTCTCCAAACTTGAATGCAAATTATTTAATATTCTTTGGTATATTTTATTTCTGGAAATAATCATTTATAACCATAAGTTTCATACAGTTGTTGTATATACAGGACATGAAAAAAATAGTTACTTAATTATTAAGTGAATTTAACTATTTTCCTTGGGGTTCAGCTCATTCATTTATTTTTCATTCAGCAAATGTTAATAAATGCTTATTACATTGAAAGTAGTATCTTGTGTGTATGTGCACACATACAATCAAGCATGACTGTTCACTAAGAGAACCTTCTGTGAATAGTGACCTGACAGTAACAACAAAACTTATTGGCAGATTAAAGGGCCACAGTGACTATGAGAAACAATTTCAAGTTCAGTCTTCCAATGATAGTTTCACAGAAGCATTAGTCATGAAGCTATGAAAGAAAATTGCTGTGTGTCTGATCTTAACTGCATTGGTCTGGAGTTGGTAAAGGTCTAGTAAGCTGTACTTGCAGTGGAAATGGAATTGTGTTTGCTAGAGACATTAGGGATAGACTTGGGAAAGAATAAAACATTGTCTTCTCTGCTCAAAGGCTAGTTGCTTACAATTTAAGAGCTGCAAAGAACTATAAAGATTATCTAATTCATTGCCTCTTAATCTTTTAAGGGGTCATGTACCCTTTTAGAATCCAATTAAAACTATAGACTTTCCTCTTCAGAAAAAAAAATCACAAGCAAAGTGTGGTATAATATTTCACAGGGTTTATAGTCACCCTCCTTAGCTCCAGCTAAAACTCAGGTTATGAACTCACAATCTCATCAATATTCCCATTGTATAGATGAATAAACCACAGCCTAGGGGTTAGGTAAGGTTATAAGACTAATTCTGTCTCCCCAAAATTCATATATTGAAATCTTAAAGCTCAGTGACTCAAAATATAGCTGTGTTTAGGTATTACAGTCTTCAGAGAAATACTTACACTAAAATGAGGTTTTTCCATTAGGCATTGCTCCAGTACAGCTAATGTTTGTATAAGGAGTAGATACTTGAACAAAAATATACACAGATCACATGAAGACAGCCACATGTAAGGCAAAAAGAGCTGCCTCAGAAATGGACTTGACCTTATATTTCTAGCCTCCAAAACAAAAAATATATTTTAGTTGCTAGAAAAACCCAGACTGTGGTGTATTGTTATGGCATGCCTTGCAACCCAAAGCAAGAAAAGATTAACAATTTGTTTAATGAACTAGATAGTGCCTTGAATGGTGTCCCTTTCTCCAGCCTCCTTTAACATACAGAATCCAAATTTTCTTTCTTTCTGTCTTCCTTTTTTTTTTTTTTTTTTTTTTTTTGAGACAAGGTCTCTACATAGTCCAAGCTGGCCTCAAACTTAGACATCTGCTTGCCTTATAAGCATTGAGATTAAAGACATGCACCACCACAGCAGGCTTCCAATTCTCTTCAAAGATTTGTGTGACTTTAGTGGAAAATAGCAAAGCAGACTTTTTCTGCTCATCTAATATCACTTTTCTTTCACACGTCTAAGATACCACTCAAGTACAAAATCAAAAGGTTAAAAAAATGGTTCTTATCAAATCTCTTAGATGTTTATAAAACATGTTTAAGTGTTATGCTCATGATTCTTAGGAATGACATAATAAACTTACTTTCTAGGTGTAAAATATCTTTAATATTCATTCTACTGGTGTATCTCCTCCTAACCAGCTCCCAGATAAGTGCTTACAATTCTAAGATGCCTCAAAATGAATCATTTTCCACTTATCTCAGAACGAGCCATTGTAGTTAACAGGAATCCCACTGTGGCTAGGAATGCATGTGGACCTTTCTCATCTCTTAGATGATGTCACGTTATGGTTTGATGGGCTAAAAGCCAGGTTCTAAAGGGAAAACATCTGACCCTGAATCTTTGTTCCTCTGATATTTCCTCGCCCTGGATTGGTTTTCTAGTCTTTCTAAGATTCAAAGTCCTCCATAAGATAGGAATTACAGCAGAGCTATTGCAGACAGCTCTTTTGAGGGTTAAATGAAAATATGTAGTATATATTTAACACTGTGTGCTCAAAGTAAACATCTAATATGAAAAATATGCCTATGGATAAAAACCTAAAAATTTATCCAAAACCTAAAGCTATAAGCTCCTGGAAAAAAGTAAACAAACACAAATATCTGTGACTTAGCATTGCACAAGGATGTTTAGGCAATGCACAGAAAATGTAAGCCTTCAAAGAAAAAAAAGATTAATTAGATAGTCTTAAAATTAAAAACTGCTGCTGCAGTCTGTGGTGAAATGTTCTCTGTACACTGTAAATAAAGGAACTGTTTTGGCCTATGTAGAGCACCATAGAAGTGGGTGGAGTATCAGAGGAAGAGACAGGCAGGAGGGTGGAATTAGTCAGTCTCCATCTGATCCCCAAGGAAGAATCATGTAATGAATCCAGGTGAGCCACCGGCCGGGCCATGTGGCAGATAGATTAAAAGAAATGGGTTGAATTAATATGAAAGAGCTAGCTAGCAATGTGCTTGAGACATGGGTCAAACAGTATGAAGTTAATATAAGTGTCTGACTCATTTCTTTGGGGGACAAAAGCCGCTGCAGGCCAGGTCCAAACCTCTGGCCCCAAAAGGGCCCGGGAAACCTTCTACAACAGCAGTCCTTTTCAAATTATTATGGGGGCCAAAGGACAGGTTGTGTAGAGCTGTTTCTCTCCTTCTGTGGTGTGTGTCCTAGCATGGAACACAAGTCATAAGGTTTGGCAACAGGTTTCTATACATCTGGAAGGCGCAAGCATCAGCTCTTTAAAAGGCACTGTTACACAAGTATTGTCTTGGGGTGTTTTGCCATAATGTCCTGAGCTGACCAAGATTGTGCTCTCAGGCCCTGTTGCATGTACATGTGCAGTGACTAGCAGGACAGGTCCCTGGGGGATGCCAGTGGCATTTGTCCTCAGCAGGACTCAGTACATCCTCTTCTTAGTACATTCTCCATCCGAAAGACAAACAGGCAAAAATGATCTGTGGTTATAATCCCCTTTACCTCCCTCCACACACCTGGGTCTAGGTTTGGTAGCCAGTATCCTCATCCATTAAACCATCTTGCTTACTCCCATGTGATATAGTTCTTTTCTTTTTTAAAGAATTAAGGGATAAAAATATATATCCACAAAGTAATAGTGAATGTGGAATGGATTTACAGGCAGGCAGATAGATGAATAGAAAGATAAATAGATGATAGATTGATAGATAGATAGATAGACTAGATGATATAGATAGATAGATAAACAGAAACAAGTTTTGGCCATGAGTTGCAAAAAAGGAAAAAGATTCTTAGATCAAATGATGCATTGTAAACATAGTCATGTATAAATACACAGAAACTACACTATAAGGTCAACATGTATACACATCCCATAGGCCATATTTTCTTAGTTTGGTTCCCTGTGAAGGCTTTCATACATTAAACTCTTTTAACCAGTAGATTTCTTTTATACCACATATTGAAGGGTTTTTTCCCCTTATAAAAATATGTTGACTATATAAATGACAACACAGAAATCTTTTGTGCACCCCTGTGGTCAGGGGCCAACTCAATGGGACACTCAATGAACCAGTGAATGAGACACTAGGCTCAGGAGCTCCTTCTGTTCTCAGAGACCTTATAAGGCAACATTGTCTTTGCGCTGCTTATTTCAACTGTCAACTTGACTGACCAAGGTTTGCCTGGCAAGAGAGTCCAAATGATAAACTATCCAGATCAGGTTGGCCTGTGGGCAGGTCTTGGGTGTGAAAGAGTTGTTCTGATTGTTAACTGAGGGGGGAAGACCCATCCTGAGTATTGGTAGCATCATTTCATGTGCTAGGTCCTGAATTGTGTAAGAATGATCAAGGCTAACTAGTTAATCTAGCGGAAAATAAGCAAGCAAGGATTCCTCTTCCCTCCCTCCCTCCCTCCCTTCCTCCACCCCTGCTCTCTAGACTGAGAATGATTGTGGATGTGGTAGGACCAGTGACCAGCTCCCTTAAATTTCTGTCTTGGCTTTTCATCAATAAAGAACAGTCATCTAGGATTGTAAGCCAAGTAAACCCAGCCTGTCAGGGCATTTTAGCACAGCAGCAGAAATGGATCCAAGTAGTCTGTTTCTCTAAATTAAGCAAAGGTAGAAAAATAATATCTATTTGCAATACTGGAACTCGGCACAGAGTATCTGAGCAAATCATAGAAATGTGAGAGAAACTAGAGGAACGCTGAGTGACACTTCCCAGTACTCGCAGATACCTCTGCACACATATGTGTGATCTAGGGCGCCAAAGCACCAAGATTTAAACATAGCCTTTCCTTAATTAAGACCTCATACTAGAATTGAGTTTTTTTAATGAAAATACATGTTCAATGATATGGCACAGCCAGGCAGCATCATATATATATATCCCTTCGGGAATTGGCAGACTTTCTAGAGCTATTTGGCAATATTTATAGTGAACCTCAAAAATATTCCTGTCTTATATCATAGTCACTTTTTGGAAAAACATTTTAAGGATATTTTCAAATTCATAGATAAGAATTTTTCTAGTTAAAAAAAAGTCTTTAAAAATTTTTGCAATTGTCAGAGATTGATCCCCACTGTACCTATCTCATGTCAGAACAAAACTTCATAACCTATGACATAGGGGTACAGCTGCTTTTATGTCATAGGGGTACAGCTGCTTTTATGACATAGGGTACAGCTGCTTTTATGACATAGGGTACAGCTGCTTTTATGACATAGGGTACAGCTGTTTTGATGACATTTTACTGGTTTGGTGACCCCAAGAGGGTAATGAGAGGTGGTGAGGAAGCAGGGAGGCCGACAGGATACACAAAGCATGCAATCTGCAAAGGAAGATGGAGGAAGAGAAAGACAAAAGAATGTCATTGTGAAACTTACATTTTACATGATTATGAAAATATTCACTAGTACAGAAAGTTTCTAAGGTTAAAATATTGAGGTGAGGACAATATTCTTTAAAACTTATACATTATAATACCCATTTGATTTGAAAGCAAAATTTGTGCTTTTAAATACAAAATTTGTCGATTATTTTTAAATTATGTGCATTGGAGAGCACGGATGTGCATGTGACTTCTCAGAGATGGGAGAAGTTGCATTCCCTGCAGCTGCAGTCACATGCAGGTATGAGCCACTCGGTGCAAGTCCTGGGACTCAAAGTCAAATCTTGTACAAGATAAGTTCACACTCCTAACCACTGAGCCATCTTCCCAGCCCCTTATTTTATTTTTTACATTTTGGCATATTGGGGATCAAACCTCAGGTCTCCCATATACCCTAAAAAACTGTTCTTCCACCAGCCTCCATGGACAGCCGTAACAGAATAGTTACAACCCCCAAGTTTAATTCTTAATATCAAAATAAATAATGACTTCAAACAACTACTACAATCTTTAATTATGTGTATCGTGTTAAGATCCTGCCCCAGACAAGCCTATAAAGTAAAGAAACATCCCTTTGTATTCTCATTTGCTTGAGGAAAAGGGAACTGCATAGAACCTGTCAGCCAATCACAGTGTCCACAGACAGAAAGATGAGCACCTCTACTCCAAAGTCCCTTCCAAAGTCCCTTGCTGTGTTTTCCTCTTGTTCTTTTCCTTACACATGCGTTCTCATTTCTTCTCTGTCTTTTTAATCACATGTTCAACTTTTTGCATGGCCCAAAATAAGTATGCAGCAACTCCTAATCTTAACTATTAGCTTTCAGGCATTAAACATTCTATGGCATCTTTCTCTTTGTCCTGTATTTTAAATTAATTTTTTTGTGCTGTGATATTCTTTACACTTAGAGCTTTTGTTGCTCCTTTCTCACACCCTACCATCCTGTCTCACCCTCTCCTGCTTCTCTCACTGAAATACTTTTTCTTCCCAACAAGTCTCCTTCTTTCTTCCATCTCTTTATTTGTGTTGGACTTTCTGAGTTTATTAGAGTTGCTTATATGAGCATGGGTAGAATATGGTTTACTGGAGCCAGGGTAACTTAACAGTGGCTACACCGCTGGAAAAAGTGATGCCCCCTCCCTAAGGCATCAACTGTCCTTAGGATGAGTGAGCTCTTTCCCCTTCCTGATGGAATGCTGATAGGCTCAGTCTTCTGCAGGTCTTATGTAGGAAGCAGCAGCTGCGGTGAGAGTGTATCAGCCTTGAGGTATTCCTCACCAACCTCTGGCTCTCACAATCGTCCCATCCCTATTTGGCAATGGTTCCTGAAGCTTGCAGGGAAGGGCCTGGGATGGTATTATAGATGCCCCTTTTAGGGCTGAGCATTCTATTGTATATATATATGCCACATTTTTATTATCTATTTATCTATTGATAAGTATTTAGGCTGGGCTCAGATCCTTGCAATTTGAACAATGCAATGATAAATATGAATGTGAATATATCTCTGTAGGATGCAG
Source organism: Sigmodon hispidus (assembly GCA_004025045.1). Taxonomy (NCBI): domain Eukaryota; kingdom Metazoa; phylum Chordata; class Mammalia; order Rodentia; family Cricetidae; genus Sigmodon; species Sigmodon hispidus. The sequence continues at coordinate 1,337 of PVIH01027435.1, read as the reverse complement.
AGGTCTTGCAGATGGATTTTTGCTGTGGGACTATGTTCTTGTACACTGTCAATATTTGTCACTGTAAATATTGGTTTGATAGAACACTGACTGGTCAAAGTGCTACACAGGAAGTAGAAGGAGGGCAATCGGACGAGGAGAATTCTGGGAAGCAGAGCAGCAGGCAACAGACAAAGAGGACACAGAGACACAGAGGAAGCGGGTTGAGAATGCTGCAGTGAGCAAAAGGGTACCAAGTCACATGGCTAAACATAAATAGAAATATGGGCTAACTTAAAGTATAAGAGTTAGCAGGTAATAAGCCTGAGCCATAGACCAAACAGCTTGTAATTAACGTAAGTCTTTCAGTGATTATTTGGCACCATGTGACTGTAGGTGGGTTCTGACCTTGGGGCTAGGCCAGGTTGAAAGGGTCAGAAACTTCTGACTACAAGTTTTCATTGAAGATCAAAGTGTATCTAATGGGATCATTTTGAGCCACGTTTCTCTCTTGTCTTTGGCACCCTATTAATTTCGAACTTGCTAACTTCCCCTTTTGGGCATACCAATGTAGTGGGATTGTATTCAGTTCCATTGTAAATAATTGTCACACCTACTGGTTTAATAAAAAAAAAAAAAAAAAAAAGCTGATTGGCTGAAGGCAGACATGAAGTGTGGGAGGGTCTACCAGACCAAGAAAACTCTGGGAACAGGAAGGACAGAACATTAATGTCAGGAGATGCAGAGGAAAGCAGTTGAAATGCTGCTGAGAAAAGGTACCAAACGGAGCTCCCATCGGTTTCGATTCTGCTTCCGGGACCGGGTGCTGTCTGCAGAGTCAGTCCCAGTGCACTGGGGTCCCTGAAGGACAGACTCAGACCCATCCAGAGAGGTGACAGGAGGCACACAAGCCTGAGTGCCACAACTGACCAGGAGCCACCTAATTGTAAACCACTGAAGCCATGGGCAAACGTCAGTGCAAAAACTTACATAATAATACAAAGAACAACAAGGTAACTCCAGAAGAAAGTGCCGATCTTACACATACAAGACCTCAACTAAGGAATGAAGAGGAAACAGCAGGAAGCAACACCAAATATTCCTTTTTGATGATCATCGAAGCTCTCAAAGAAGATTTAAAAAATAGCCTTAAAGAAATAGAAGAAAATACAAACAAAAAATTGGAAGAGATGAACAAATCTATGAAAGAAACATGCCAGGAACTAAAAGCTGAAATAGAAGCAATAAAAAAGGCACAAAATGAGGCAAAGATGGAAATAGAAAATCTGAAGAAAAAAGCTAGAACCACAGATACAAGCATAACAAACAGAGTTCAAGAGATGGAAGATAGAATCTCT
>PVIH01027434.1:0-16854 GCA_004025045.1 Sigmodon hispidus | reverse complement strand
CTAATACCTTTGGAGTGTGAATGTGCCTCTTTAGGGTATATACCCAGAAGTGGTATTGCTGGGTCCTTGGGGAGATTGATTCTCAATTTTCTGAGAAACCTCCATATTGTATTCCAAAGTGGCTGAACAAGCTTACACTCCCACCAACAATGGAGGAGTGTTTCCCTTGCTCCGCATCCTCTCCAGCATAAGCTGTCATGGGGGTGACCTTCTGTCAGTACATAGAGGGCTTTGTGTTTACATACAAAGAAATTGCTTAACCCACATCTGGCTCCTACAGCCAAAAATCCACCCTCACTGAATAAATTCTCACTGAAACATATGGTCAGAAAGAATGAGAAAATGAATTTTTAAAAAAGTCAGCTATTTGTTCTATAAACATTCAATATGTGAGATTCATGTCAGAATTCTTCTATTCATTGTTAATAAGAACAGAGAGGTCAAGAAAAAAGATGGTTTTAGCAGACATTAAAAAATGAGACCTCTCATCTTCTTCTATTATTTTAGGAAATTCTCTAGAATTTTGAGTCACCTTCCCACAATAGGGTCTTACTCTCTAATTAAATAATTCAGAACCCCAAAAGGCACATCTGAGTTCTTTTGGTAGCTAAAGTCCTCTGGTTACAAACCAGGCTTGCATTGAGACACTCTTTTCTGTTACTTTCTATTTAGTAGTCTATATGATTAGTCTTGCACAGATGATATGTTTCCTAATAAGAACAAAAGTATGTTTTTACTCTAAGTGGCTAATGCAATGAGAAAGCAACATAAGCCTCACAGAAGACACTTATTCACAGGGCTGATCTTTACCTCTTAAATCTACCAACTCCACTCTGGAATTAGCTATGATTTAGCATGAGTTACCTCACCAGGGTCAGAATCTGATTACCAGAAGACAACTGGAAGAAATTCCTTAACAATTCAAGTACTCTGAGCATTAGTAGTCAAGCATCAGAACTCAAAAAGACAATGTTCACTCTCTTGGTTCTGAGGAAGGATATATCATCACAGTAGATAGGTGTATGTACCCTCACTCAAGAATGCAGATATTCTAGCAACAACTCTCTATCCTACTAGCTACTACCAAGGCAAATGTTCAGTGCTGAAATGTAATAAGAATGGCAATGCTAGTGTCTACATATGTTTGATATGAGGATTAAATGAATAACTGCCAAGGGCACAGATAATTGTTTAGCATATATTAATTTAATTTTAGATATTCTTTTTCTAAAATATAGAATGTTAGTTTTCAAAGCTAAAATTGTGTTTATGACAATAGAAAAAAAGCAGTTTTCTTTTATAATGAATAATTTCTTCTGGAACTCATTTTTACTTATATCCAAGTCTGGCTGACCTAATCATTCTCTTTTGTGAGATTCTAATTCTATTTATCACATTAAAACAAAATCAAAACAAACAAATCAGATTTAATTCCTAGAGTTAATTGAATTATTGAGTCAAACCTATATACTGCTCAAAATGTAAATATATACATACCACAAAAAATTAATTTTCATAGACATCCTTCATGTTAAATAATATTGACAATATTTTGTAAATTAAAACACTAAGGTTAAGAAGATACATATATCTTAAGTTATTACAATGTAATTCCTTTTTTGCTACTTAATATCTTTGTGACCTACTAACCTACATATAAAGAGTTGTTTTTAAAAGGATTAAGACAACATTAACTTTGAAGATATTAAACATTCATAATTGTTGCATTTCAAATTACAAACTTCTCAGACAAATTCATTTCTTTATTTTAATAAAAGCACATTATGTAATATTGTATACTAACACATTGATTTATAAAGCAACTAAAATATGTATTGGCAAACTCTAAAGTATATTCTAAACCAAGGAGTTATAAAAGTTCCTTTAAAATAGTCCATCATAAGGAGTATGGGATAATTGTGATAAACACACTTGTATGTATGTATGAAATTCTCAAAACATTAATTAAAATATTATTTTTTAAATTCCATCAATTATTTCAACAATATTCATTTGAAATAAAGACAAATATGAATTTCTTAATTTGTATGTGCTAAATAATTTATATACATATTTGAATTTTTTTATTTTATAGCAGCCTTGAGAAGAAACGAGTCACTGAAATGAGTGAAACTGACCACAGCACAGTACAACTCAGAAATGACCCCAGATATTGGGTCCATACCCAGGTTACATTAACTCTAAAGTTTATGCTCTGGTCACTATTTAAGGCTGGCTCTTCAGCTTTTAGGCTTGAGGTCCACAAAAAGGTAGGCATTCACTCATATATAGTCAAAGAATAACTACTTTCTGATACCATAAGATTAAGTCACCTCCAAATAGAAGATAATTTAATTTGAGATCTCTCTCCAACCACTTCCCCAGACACAAGAACAAAGTCTATTATCCACTCATTAAAAAACAAAACAAAACAAAACAGAAAACCAAAAAAAAAAAAAAACAGATGTAGGGCTGCCAAGATGGCTCAGTGGGTAGGGAGCTTTCTACTATGCTTAATGACTTGAGCTCAGTTTCCAAAACTATATAAATGGAGATTCAACTTCCAGAAGTTGTTCTCTGATCTTTCCATGAGTTCAATGGCCCCCTCAAAATAAGAAAGCAAAACAGATAACAATAAAAATATATGTAAATTGGGGACATTGATAATAAAAAAAAGTAAACCAGAAATATGTTTCCTTAATTTTTAGCCACATATTAGTAAATACAATAAGGATATTCCACTAGAAATACCTGAAAAGGAACACTTTGCACTATTCAGAATCCTTCATCAATAATTTTTTTCTCAGGACTCTTAGAGAAACTATTAGAAAGCTCACATCCTCCTAAAGAATTAAAGCAGAAAATGAAAGTTTTATAATTCTAGCATTAAATAAAATATACAAAGTGACAGAATTGAAGTATATAAAACATTTTATAAACCTATGACACTTGGCTTTTCCTTTAATTAAATGACTGATTCTCTACAGCAGAAAACTTTGTTTTTATTCTTTTACATGTATGTATGAAACACACACACACACACACACACACACACACACACAATCTTAGCTATCTCCACCCCATACTCTGTTCCTCCAACTTCCCCTAGTTCCTGAGTACAGTTTTTTCCTTACTAAAATACAATGGACTTTGCCCCCACCCTCTGCTGCTTACCTGTTGCAGAGGATGCTAAGAGATCCATGTGGATTGCAGTAACATGGTAGGCAGAGACCAACAGTGTGATTCAGGTAAAAGCCCTCTTTGCAGGTTTCACAGTGAAGACCCTGATAGCCTGGATGACACTCACACTGCCCTGATGTGTGGTTGCAGCGCTTCACATCCAAGCTTCCAACCTCAGAACAGTTGCACATATACTCTGAAAAGAGAAGAAAGAAACCATTTTCAAACCTTTGTGACAAATCTGTAAGGCCAGATAAAATTAACTCTAGTCTTGATTTCCTATATTATTCAGTTTATTTTATTTGGGAAATGTACACAGCAGAGTACAAAACCCGTGTATAGTTTATAATTATAAAGCTGACATTCTCCTAATTGGCACAAGTGACCACTTACTAAATATAACACCAGTGGCACAGACACTAAGAACAACAATCAATAAGTGGTACCTCCTGAATTTGAGAAGCTTCTGTAAAGCCAAAGACACAGTAATAGGACAAAACGACACCCTACAGAATTGGAAACAATTTTCACCTACATGTGATAGAGGACTGATCTCTAAAATACATAGAGAACTCAAGAAACTAGAGCCCAAAACCTTGAATAACCCAATAAAAAGCTGGGGTTCAGAACTAAAAAGGGAGTTCTCAGCAGAAGAATTACAAATGGCTGAAAGGCACTTGAAAAAGTGCTCAACATCTTTAGCCATCAGAGAAATGCAAATCAAAACAACTTTGAGATACCACCTTACACCTGTCAGATTGGCTAAGATAAAAGACACGGATGACAGCCTATGCTGGAGAAGATGCAGAGCAAGGGGAACACTCCTTCATTGATGGTGGGAGTGTAAGCTTGTTCAGCCACTTTGGAATGCAGTACAGAGGTTTCTCAGAGAACTGGGAATCAATCTCCCCAAGGATCCAGCAATACCACTTCTGGGCGTATATCCTAAAGACTCACAGTTGCACTCTAATTGCATTAGCTCAACTATGTTCATAGCAGCATTATTCGTAATAGCAAGAACCTGGAAACAACCTAGATGTCCCTCAACTGAAGAATGGATTAACAAACTGTGGCACATCTACACAGTAGAATACTATTCAACAGTAAGAAAAATGATATCCTAAAATTTGTAGGCAAATGGATGGATTTGGAGAATATCCTACCGAGTGAGGTATCACAAACCCAGAAAGATAAGCAGGGGATGTACTCACTCATTAGTGGACTTTAAACAAAGAAGCAAAAAGCAAAGCATGACCATGCTGCAAACCACAGCCACTGAACAGCTTGGGATCTGAAACACCTTGGATCCTACTCCCTCTAGAGGAACATTTGACTCAGTCTTGATATTGTGGTGAGTGAAGTAGATCTGCCAGGGGTGGATGCTGAACTATGCCATATTGGGATCTTGGGACCTCTTGCCCTTGTTGGGGAGGAGATGGGGAGATGAAGGAAGAGATAGTGACTGGAGTGGGTGGGAGGGGGAAGGGACCTTGAATATGGATATACATGGATAGAAAATGTGACTTTATTTGTAATAAACAAAGAAATAATATACAATAAAAATAACTGAATCATTCAATACAATGTTTAGTATTAAATTATGTATGTACATTATCCTGCAGTAGGGATGAGGAACTTTATCATTAGCTGTGGATTCTGTGATCATATTTTCAACAACAAAAGATGACTAATAAATATTTTAACAAGGAAAAAAAAAAGCTGACACTCTCAATTTGTTTTCCAGCACTCTTCATTGTCTATGTCCTTACCCTAAACCTCTGTGTGTGTGTGCTTGTGTGTATGCACACATAATTGTGAAATAAAGCCTCCAAAAACAGACTTATTTGCATGGCTCTTGGAGTACATGCTGGAAATGACAACATGTTAAATAATAAATAACTCGATCGTGAGGAGCAAAGCCTAAGGCTCAGGTGACTAACTCCAGTAAGCTATACAAGATCATATAAAACTGTGTCACAACTGAAACCAGAAGGTCAATGTTCCAACAAAAAAGAAGATTGGTGAGGAGACACCAATCACAAGCCAAATAGCTTTTCTAAATTAGAACCTAAAAAAAAAAAATTAGGTAGATTTCAAACAGGTGTTTTTTTGGGGGGGGCGTAAATAATTTAAAAGCCTCAAGTTTTAGCTTTCTAATGCAATGACTTTCTTAAAAGTTTTTGCTGGTATTTCTATTCATTTTGCCAAAGGGAAATTGTTTTTAATACAGTTTAATATGGTATTAAAAGAGGACTTTGCAAGCTTATATAAAAGATGCCCTTTAAATCAACTGTAGGAAAAAAAGTGTTTTTATATTCTATAGACCAGCTTCTTCCATTCCCAAATAAGGATAAACTAGGTGAAAATAAATTGTATTTGTGAATAATTCAGGTACTATATAAAATGGTATTGTAATGATAAAAAGTTAACTTAAAAAAAAAGTTAACTAATCTTAACATTCTTTATCATTAAAAATGATCAAATAATAGTAAATCCAGGGTCTTACATAGAAAGTTATAAATGTATCTAATTTATATTCTAGAAACAGAAATAAGGGGACTGGAGAGATGGCTTAGTGGTTAAGAGCACTGACTGTTCTTTCGGAGGACCTGAGTTCAATTACCAGCATCCACATGGCAGCTAACAACTGTCTATAGCTCCAAGATTTGACACTCTTACACAGTTATACATGCAGGCAAAACATTAATTCACATAAAATAAAAATAAATGTTTTTAAAAAGAAAGAGAAATAAGATTTAAAAATAGAATATCCATACAAGTAAACACAAAAGATTCCACACAAAATTCCCATTGGGCCAACCTTCACCCCCCCCCCACACACACCCCATGCTTTCTCAGTTCCCAAGATTTGATATTAGTTCACTTCTTTCCATTGAATCTATAGATGTAATGAATACTAGTGAATAATTTGTTTTCTTTTGTATATTTTAAGCATGGATAGTGAATTACAGAACCTAATGGAGATCTCAAACATCTTTAGTCTCAAGATTAGAAAAAGGAATCGCTTTACCTCAAAAATCAGATTTTTGGCCTGAGGATTGTAAACTAGTAGAACATTTTCCTAGCATGTGTGAGGCCTGGATGTAAGCCACAGTAAACACATACACACACACACACACACACACACACACACACACACTCACTCACTCACTCACTCATATACTTTGGATGTGGATAGTCTTTTTGATTATAATGAAGCCACATTTAGTAGTTTGCAAATCTGTTATGGCAAGATCTCTGCTGGATCAAAATTGACCAAAAAAAAAAAAAATAACATCTTTCTTCTGGAATTTGGCAGAATTCAACATACATCTAACACCTCTTGCTGGACCAAGTTTCATTACATGTTAAACAAATAATGCTGAGCTGAAAGAAATGTCTCAAGAAAAATGAAGGTGAAGAGCCCCTACAATAAATACTGCAAACTTTATTATATCCTTACTAATAAAGTATTTACTATTAAAATGAATCAGTGTCTCAACAAATTAAATATAATTAACAGTATTTTATATTTAGGACATGCCTTTTTGTTATTTTACTATTTTTAAGTTTAAGGGTGTTTGTTTGCATGTGTGTCTGTGCACCACATGTGTGCCTGGTGCTTGGTGAGGCCAAATAAGCTTAGATCACCTGGGATTGGAATTACATACAAATGAATCCTCCATGTGGGTGCCAGGATTCAAACCTACTCTTCTAAAAGAGCACCCAGTGCTCTTAACTATTGAATTATATCTCAATCCCCAATTTGCAATATTTTGAAAAAAAATATAGTTAATCTAAAAGCCTATATATTTTTAAAACTCAGGTTTTCGGGTTTTTTGTTTTGTTTAGTTTTATTTGTTTGTTTGTTTGTTTTAGTAGAGTTCTAATGGCTAAACCTTCTATGTCAGGATAACTGACTATTATTTCTATAGAGTAAGTCTAATGTTTTCATTATTTCCTAAAAACACTCATTAAGCCTATCTTTGAATCTTTGTTCATTTTGTGCTACGTTCGGGAAGGTTCTATCACACAATCAAATTCTATCTCCTAATTTCAAGATAAAGCAGAAAGTTACTTTATCACTGTGAAGCAAATTATTACATACTTCCTTTAACTCTCATATGAAAGAAATTTAAAGAGACAATAAGGCAAAGAGACTGTAAAGACAGTAAGCTAAGGTTTATAATACTTAAAAAGAAGAATTTTTTACTAACTGTATAGTCTTAGGCAAGTTACTCTACTTTGCTTTCCTTTCTTCATCTGTAAACTGCAGAATAATAGCATTTATATTATAGTTTCAAAATGGGCCCTGAAGCATTGTAGTAACTAATGTAAAAATAGGAAAACATTCGAAAGTGAGACCACACAGAATAGCACAAATGTAACTTAGATGTTAGATTCATAGGCCACAGCTTTGTTATGCCCTAGGGGCAAGGTCATTTTTGGATATTGTCTGGAAAATAGAATTAGTACTATTACAATTGCCTGTATATAATGGGTTATATTCAGTACTCACACACATATACATAGTAATGAGAATAAAAGGACTTAAGACAGTTTTCAAGGAGAACTTAAAATAAATATATATTGATTAGACACCCATGGTATTGTAGTGTTGGGCCATACTAACAGTAACAGAGTGAGAAATATTTGAGCCAAAAAAAAAATCAGTCCAATAATAGAAAATACAATGATGTAATATCATGATAATCTCCCAAAAGATAATCAAGGAAAGGAAGTTAGAGCAAATGTGAGACAGTATATGTATCTTTTTAAATTATAGCTCAGAATTTTGGCCTCTAGCTCAGAGATGGTCCTTGAATAAAAATGGCACATGCCAAATGAAAGACAAGCAACTGCAATAACTATGAAACACTGTGAGCATCCTTTATATATTATTCCAAGGTAATTTGATAGCTTGTAGAAAAATCTCAGACATTTTACAATTTTAGACATTCACATGGAACCATAAGAGTTAATGCAGTAATAGTGCAATTCCCTTAATGAAAAACTTTATAAAAATGAAAAAAGAAAATTTTAGTTGATAAAGTATTAGGAAGTACCTGTAACCCAAGGCAACAGAGAAAGTACTGACTTTTAACAACAGAGTAACACAATGGGGCTATAGCATGATTAATGGTAAGTCACCAGAGCAGACATGAATGGAAATGAAATAAAAGAAGCTAATCATAAACAGTATGAAAAACTCATTCAGTTTCCTAGGAATGAATATGAAATATTGCTTGTCAAGTGGATAGCAGAGTAACTTCCAAAGCCTTGAAATTCTAGGGAAAAACTCTACAGAGACATAATTAGAAGTAGTAATGCAAATGCTCACAGACATTCTACAGTATTAGTTATATAGATAACCTTTTGTTGTCTAGTTTCTGAAGAAATAGGTAATATAGAGATTTGAACCTTGGCAAAATAAAACAAAAGTAAACTCTGGTACCAAACTGCTTTAAGCATTTGAGAATAGAAATGTAAAGGTCCAGAGAAAGATAGCAGTTCCCCTGAGAACTTGAATTTATGGAATGATTTTGATGTAAAAGTATCATGAGACTCACTGAATCAACACCCAACAGCACATTTCTTCAAGTGTCCCTCTACCAAAGACCAAGAGATGAAACCTTCTTGACTTTCAGGGGAGATTTTTCTTGCAGGTCCCTTAAGTTTCTTCTTCATATGCAAACACCTATTCTGAAAGGACATCATCCTCATGAATATACATCTAACTTCTTGGAGGCCTTCTATATACTGGGCATATTTTTCTCTCTAACTTTCATCACCCTTGTCTTTGCTAGCTGGAAGTGTTACCATATGTCTACAATCCAAGCTGTTCTACAGGCTGAGGCAGGAGGATTATGAGTCTGAGATTAACCTAGGGTAACTTTCTGAGACCTTGTCTCAAAATAGTGAAAAGGCTAAGGATGATATACTTCATAAAAGAGGATTTTGCCTAGAGTACATGAAGTCCTGGGTTCAATCCCCAGTACCACACAAACAGAGGTCAATTATAGAGAATTTTCAGTGTTTTTTGATATTTGCAGTAGAAGCAGGAGGATAAAAAGTTCAAGGCCAGCCCTGGCTACATAGCGAATTTAGTGCTAGTCCAACTATCTGAATCCTTATCTCAAAAATTAAACAAACAAGCAAAGAAAACAAAAACAACAACAAAAAAGGTGTGTGTGTGTGTGTGTGTGTGTGTGTGTGTGTGTGTTCTAGAACTGCTAGCACATTCAAGCAAATGTATGCCCTTTCCCCAAGCTTCCTTTAAAAGTTCTTTCTGAATGTCATGAATCTTAGAACTAAAGGTGATGCCCAAAGGCTCAAGCAACTTTGTACAACAGTGTGTTAGCCTTTTACACTGAAAAAGGAACTTTAAAACCAATAAACCAAACATGAATAAGAAAATAAAAAAAAAAAACAAAACAAAACTTCTCTTGGTCTATTTGGTAAACAAATTTCTGAGAAAAGGAAATTTTAAATTCATAATCATAAAATAAGTATTGCACTCAAACAGAGACCAAGAAATATACTTTGTAACTAAAAAAAAATTTAAGTATTGGATCATAATGGCTACTATGTAGACAGAAGACAGGGTGAAAGATAAAGATAAAAATCCATAGCAATTCTGAACCCCCCCTTTTTTTCTTTATGAATAATGAATTTACCTGTATTTATTATTCTCATGAGTAAAAAAAAAAAAAACCTTACATGTTTTCTAGTATTGAAAGGCTTTTATCTCTCCCCAATTTCCCTACTTTTTTTTTTTAAAAAAAAAATTGAATAGTCTCATTTTTTTATACATATATCCCCTTGTTCACACGCCATTCCACCTCCTCACCCCTCTGAGTCACTCTCTCTTCTCCCCATCTCCTCAAAAAGAGAAAAAAGTCCCAAAGTGGCTTAGTTCAGCATTCACTCAAGAAAAGTCTGATTTCCTCATTCCAATATCAAGACTGGGTCAGGTGTCCCTCTGGAGGGAATGGACTCCAAGGTGCCATTCTAAGGTGCTTCAGACACCAAGCTGTTCAGTGGTTGTGCTTTGGAGCTTGGTTGTGCTTTGATCTTTGTTTAAACTTTACTAATGAGTGACTACATACCCTACTTATCTTTCTAGGTTTGTGATACTTTCTTTGCTCAGGAGAATATTCTCCAAATCCATTCATTTGCCTACAAATTTTAGGATATCATTTTTTCTAACTGATGAGTAGTACTCCATTGTGTAGATGTGCCACAGTTTGTTAATCCATTCTTCAGTTGAGGGGCATCTAGGTTGTTTCCAGATTCTTGCTATTACGAATAATGCTGCTATGAACATAGTTGATCTGATGCTTTTGGGGTGCAAATGTGCATTTTTAGAGTACATGCTCAATAGTGGTATTGCTGGGTCCTTGGGGAGATTGATTCCGAGTTTAATGAGAAACCACCATATTGAACTCCAGAGTGGCTGAGAAAGGTTATACTCGCTCGAACAATGGAGGAGTACTCCCCTTGCTCTGCATTTCAGAGTGGCTGAACAAGCATACAATCCCACCAACAATGGAGGAGTATTCCCCGCGCTCTGCATCCTTTCCAGCATAGGCTGTCATCCGTGTCTTTTATCTTAGCCAATCTGACAGGTGTAAGGTGGTATCTCAAAGTTGTTTTGATTTGCATTTCTCTGATGGCTAAAGATGTTGAGCACTTTTTCAAGTGCCTTTCAACCATTTGTAATTCTTCTGCTGAGAACTCCCTTTTTAGTTCTGAACCCCAGCTTTTTATTGGGTTATTCAAGGTTTTGGGCTCTAGTTTCTTGAGTTCCCTATGTATTTTAGAGATCAGTCCTCTATCACATGTAGGTGAAAATTGTTTCCCATTCTGTAGGGTGTCGTTTTGTCCTATTACTGTGTCCTTGGCTTTACAGAAGCTTCTCAAATTCAGGAGGTCCCACTTATTGATTGTTGTTCTTAGTGTCTGTGCCACTGGTATTATATTTTCGAAGTGGTCTCCTGTGCCAACTCATTAGATGGTATTTCCCACTTTCTTTTCTATCAAGTTCAGAGTGGCTGGGTTTATGTTCAGTTCTTTGATTCACTTGGATTTTAGTTTTGTGCAGGGTGACAGGCTTGCATCTATTTGCATTTTTCTACACACTACCATCCAGCTATGCCAACACCACTTGTTAAAGATACTATCTTTTTTCCATTGAATATTTTTGGCCTCTTTGTCAAAGATCAGGTGTTCATAGGTTTTTGGGTTAATACCCGGATCCTCAATTTGAATCAATTGAACCACAAGTCTGTTTTTATGCCAGTACCAGGCTGTTTTTATTACTGCAGCTCTATAATATAACTTGAAGTCAGGGAAGGTGATGCCTCCTGAGGTTCTTTTGTTGAATAAAATTCTATTAGAAATCCTGCTTTTTCTGTTATTCCAAATGAAGTTGAGTATTGAATATTCTCTCTCCCGCTGCTTTTTGGTTAGTCTGTAAAAGGTTTTACCTATCTTGTTGACTTTCTAAAAGAACCAACTCTTTGATTCATTGATTCTTTGTATTATTCTTTTTGTTTCAATTGTATTAATTTCAGCTATAAATTTGACTATTTTCTGCTGTCTATTCCTTCTAGATGAAATTGCTTCTAATTGTTCTAAGGCTTTCAGCTGTGCTGTTAGTTCTCTAGTGTGAGATTTCTCTAGGTTTTTCATATAGGCATCTAGTGCTATGAATTTTCCTCTTAAGACTTTCATTTTGTGACATAAATTCGAATATGTTGTGGATTCATTTTCGTTAAATTCTAGGAAGACTTTGATTTCTTTCTTAATTTCTTCTTTGACCCAGAGGTGGTTCAGTTGAGTGATGTTTAGTTTACCTGAGTTGGTAGACTTTCTCTGATTTTTGATGCTGTTAAATTCTAAATTTAGACACTGGTTATCTCATATGATACAACGGATTATTTCATTTTTTTATTATTTTTTTCTTCTTCCTTCTTTATTTTGTATTTATCAAAAAAAACAGTAAAAAAAATTTAAAATGCGGAAGAGTTAACAATAACTATACAGAGGATAAGAATCATAAGCATGGTTTATCAAGAGTGGAAATACAAATAAGATTGCTACACATATATTTTCTTTGTGTTCAGCTTTCCCTCTGAATTTATTTTTTCCATCCCTGTTTAACCCATCGATATTTGCTTTATGACCAATTATGGGGTCAATTTTAGAGAAAGTTCCATGTGGTCCTGAGAAATATGTATATTCCTATGTGTTTGGGTGGAAGCTTCTATAAATATCTATCAAGTCCATTTGTATCATAACCTCTGTTATATCCCTTATTTCTCTGTTGAGTCTCTGTCTGCTTGACCTATCCAAGGGTGAAAGTGGGATATTGAAGTCTCCCACTATTAGAGTGTGACATCTGATGGGGTGTTTGAGCTTTAGTAATGTTTCTTTTACATATATAAGTGCCCTTTTATTAGGGCCATATATATTCAGGATTGAGATCTCATCTTGAGCAATTTTTCCTGAGATGAAAAAGTAATTTCCATCCTGATCTCTTTTAATTGATTTTAGTTTGAAGTCTACTTTGTTAGATATTAGGATGGCAACACCAGCTTGTTTCTTAGGGCCATTTGATCGGAAAATTTTTCCCAACCCTTTTCTCTGAGACTGTGTCTGTTTTTGAGGCTGAGGTGTGTTTCTTATATGCAGCAGAAGCCTGGCTTCTGTTTCTGTATCCATCATATTAGGGTTTGTCTTTTTATAAGTGAATAGAGTCCATTGATATTAAGGAATATTAATGACCACTGATTGTCATTTCTTGTCATTTTTAGGGGTAGCTTGTGTGTATTTCCTTTCTTTGGGCTTTTCTTCTGTGGAAATTTCGATTGTTTGTGGTTTCAAGGGTGTATCTGGGATCCTTAGGTTGGAGTTTTCCCTCTAGTGCTTTCTGAAGGGTCGGATTTGGCGATAGGTATTGTTTAAGTCTGAATTTGTTGTGAAATATCTTGCTAACTCCATCTATGCTGATTGACAGTTTTGCTGAGTATAGTAGTCTGGGTTGGCAGCCATGCTCTTTTAGTGTCTGTATAACTTCTGACCAGGACCTTCTTGCTTTCATTGTTTCCATTGAATAGTCAGGTGTTATTCTGATGGGTCTGCCTTTATAGGTAAGTTGACCCTTTTCTTTTGCAGCTCTTAAGAATTTTTTCTTAGTTCTATATGTTTTGTGGTCTGATAATTTAGTGGCGAGCCGACTTCCTTGGGGGGTCTAATCTATTTGGTGTCCTATAAGTTTCTTGTATCTTTATAGGCATTTCCTTCTTTAGGTTGGAAAAGTTTTCTTCTATGATTTTATTGGATATGTTATCTGTGCCTTTGAGCTGGAATTCTTCTCCTTTTCCTATTTCTATTATTCTCAGCTTTTTTTTTTTTTTTTTTTGGTCTTTTTATGGTGTCCCACCTTTCCTGAATGTTTTGAGTTATGGCTTTTTTGGTTTTAGTGTTTTCTTTGATTGATGTATCTATTTCTGCTATCGTGTCTTCCACTCCAGAGATTCTCTCTTCCATGTCTTGGATTCTATTGGTTTTGCTTGTATCTGTAGTTCTAGTTCTTTTCTTCAGATATTTTATTTCCATCTTTGCCTCATTTTGTGCCTTCTTTATTGCTTCTATTTCAATTTTTAGTTCCTGCAATTTTTTTTCATTTGTTGGTTTTCCTTTCCTTGGTTTCCTTTGTTTTATTTCAAGGATTTGCTCATCTTTTTCAATTTTTTGTCTTTATTTTTTTCAAGGGAATTTTTATGTCCTGTTTTATGGCTTCTATAATCTTCTTAAAGTTGTTTTTGATGTTCTTTCCTTCTGCTTCTTCTTCATTGGTCTGTTCAGGTCTTGTATTTGGAGAACCACCAATTTCTTCTGGTGTTGCCTTGTTGTTCTTTATATTGCTATATGTACTCTTTTATTGGCATCTGCCCATTTATTCAGTGGTTCACTCTTAGTCAGTTCCTAGTCAGTTGTGGCTAGAGGGTTTGTGTGTCTCCTGTCTCCTCTGAATATAGGGTCTTCAAGATCTCTGACTCCGCTCTGGACATAGATCTTCATTTGGAAGGTGTCAGTCTGTCTATCATGACACAGCTTGTCCTGGTGGCGTGGCCAGGCTGTGGGAGGTCCCTCCTGCTATGTGTCTATAGGGTTCACTGGGGAAGGCTCCTCCAAGATTTAGCCTAGGGCCTGTCTGCTGTGCTAGAGTGAGAGATCTCTGATCCAATTCCAGAGAGGAATTCTCTGGGTGGGCAGCACAGGAGTTGAAATTTACTCACCTCTGAGTCTACTCTGAACATGGGTCTATGTTTCAAAGTTGTCTGTCTCTTGTCCCCCTTTTCATGTATTTATTTCCTTTTCAGATTTTATTTTTAAGTTCAACTTGGTTCATACAAAGACTAGAAAAATATAGTTATAGTAACTTTATGTGCATTTAATCCATCTACCATATAATATAACTATTTTTCAAAAAGCCAAAAAACCTATGTAAAACTAAAGAAGAGGAAGTGGAGAGAACTGTCAAAATGAAGGAATATTTCATTGAACTATACAACAAGTGATACTTTCTTTTCCTCTCTTAGTAAATAGTTATTTCATTTTTATTCTTTAAAAGTGTTGTCATTGTCTCCTGGCCTCCCTGATTTTGGTAAGAAGTATTTAAGTTTTTTTGTTTTGTTTTGAACTTTTTTTGATTCTTTGTGGATTTTGCATCACACATTCCAGTCCTACTTATTCCCTAGCCCCTTGCATCCAGCTTCTGCCTTTGCAACTGCCCCCACAAAACAAAACCAATTATAAAAGAAAAACCAAAAACCAAACCAAACAAATAAACAACAAAAACAACAACAACAAAAAGAATCTTGTGGAAGCTGTAGGATGGCCAGTTGAAACTCATAGTTAATCCTTTAGTCTGTTTATCTTTCAAGTGTTTATTACAAGTGTAAGGATTCCTGGCACTCCAAGTAGCTGAGCCAACTGGGCTCAGGTGGGATGCACCTTGTAAGGAGGCACGCCCCTGGGCATGGCTGTGTAAACTCTGCAGCATTGAGTACAGAAGCACCTCCCTGGATGCATGATGCATACGGAGGCATGCTCTAAACTTGACTATGTAAACCTGTACACACCCCTTCTCCTAAAAGAGACTGCACATGTTTCAGGGTCTCTCTGTCTCCTGATGTTCTGTCCTGCTTCTCTGCTTCTGCACTCACCTAGGAACTTTGGGAACTCTCTTCAATAAACTCTCCTGTGGCCTTGATAGTGTGTATCACCAACAAGAGTGATAGATCTGGCTCAAGGCCTCTGGTTTGTGCTACACTGATTATGGGCTCTCTCACTGGGGCTCCTCTTGGATATCCTGTTGTTATTCTTTATCATGGAGAATTTGTTGTTTGGATCTGTAGACTCATCTCCCTCACATGTTTTAACAGTTTATAGATGTGGAAGATGCTGGGGCAAGGCCAGTTTCTATCCCTGGTTCTGGGCCTGGGTGGTAGCTGGGACAGTCATTTCTCTAGCTTTTCCTGATCTTCATTACCAGGTCAAGCTCTCCAGGTTGACTCACCTGTGT
Organism: Sigmodon hispidus; assembly: GCA_004025045.1. Classification (NCBI taxonomy): domain Eukaryota; kingdom Metazoa; phylum Chordata; class Mammalia; order Rodentia; family Cricetidae; genus Sigmodon; species Sigmodon hispidus. The sequence continues at coordinate 1,079 of PVIH01027434.1, read as the reverse complement.
CCCTAGCCACAGGGTCCCTTCTAATGTGCTTCCTAAGGGAAATGCACACTAGGGTGAGGGGTGGAACCATTTTTGTTCAAGCGTGTGGTGGGGGAGGAAGGGCGAGTCATGGACAATTCCATAGACCCCAGCTGCAGTAGCACCACCATCCAAGACATGGCCCTTGGCAGCAGCTCAAGATGAGATGCCACAAGGGCCCCAGTGGCAGCATAGGCTCCTCAAATTAGCACAGCCCCGGGAGGAACATAATCCCTGGACATCAACCTGGTCCCAAGTAGCTGATTAGAGCTGGGGCATCTTCTGAGTCAATGTGGCAATCCCAAACCCAGCATTTGCAGGGCCATAGACCCAGACATGGCTCTAGGCAGCAGTCCATGCCCAGATGTCTCTATGGTAGCAGCACTGGTCACCCAGTTCATTATGGCCTCAGGCAGGTGGCAGGAGGGGAGTGGGAGGGCAGGCAGGGTCCTTGGTTATGAATATGGTCCGAGGTAGCTGACTAGACCTCTAGACCCCAGTCCTCCACATGTTCCTCAGTGACAATAGGAGTCCTGGACATCAACTCAGACACTGACTACTGCAGGGCCATAGACCCAGACATAGCCCCTGAAGCATTGGTGGCTGATAGAGTAGGTCACTTTGATCAAGATGTCCTGGTGGAAGGCTGGCCCTTGGACACCCTTATGGCTACAGGTTGTTATCCAGATCTTGAGCATCTATATGGCCTTTGGTGGTAAGATGTGCCATAGACATTAATACAGACACTTATTGAACAAATTCTATTTAGTATTATAATAAAAACCTGGAGCCAGATAGTGGGAAAAGCTGAAATATCCAAGAGAGAGAAAAGAGGCTGAACTAAGCAATATTGGGACAGTGGGACCTTGGGACCGCCTGCCGCCTGCCAGGGGTGAGGGTGGGGGAATGGGAAGTTGCTGAGAAGAGAGAATGACCTAACATGGTTGGGAGGGGGAAGGAACCTTGAATAAGGATATACAAGGACAAAAAATGTGAGTTCTTTGTTCATAATAATAAAAAAGAAAAAGCAATAAAAACCTAAAAAAAAAAAAAAACAAGGA
>PVIH01027433.1:0-16957 GCA_004025045.1 Sigmodon hispidus | reverse complement strand
AGATATGGCCTTTTTGAAATACACACACACACACACACACACACACACACACACACACACACACACACACACACCAGTTTCTTCTTCCTTCTTTCCTTCTCTCTTTCTTTTTTCCTTCTTTCCCTCTCTCCTCTTCAATTATCTTTTCCTCCTTCCCTTCTTGTTTTTTTACTGAGTCTGGCACACACTCTATTTAACCAAGAATGACATTTTAAAATTTATTTATTTGGGGGTAGTTTATGCCATGGTGTCTCTGTGAAGGTCAGAGCACATCTCTCAGAGGTTAGTGATTCTCTTTTAACTATGTAGATTTCAGGGATCCAACCCATTTCATTAGGCTTGGTGGTAACTGTCTTTACCAGATGAGCCATCTTGATATATATCTTCTGAGTGAAGTAGAAACTATAAAAGAAAAGAATTATGGTCTATAAGATCTAGTGTTAGAGGTAACTTTGCTGAATAAATGCTTCTATGTTTCTAAAGGTGGTTAACAGGTTTAAAGAGCTGGGGGAAGGGTTAGGAATGTATTTTTTAAGGAGGTTTTTCTAGACACAGAACACAGTTATACAAAGACATGTTTAGGGAACTATAAGTAGGCCAGTACCTATTGAACTCTAAAAATAATATTAATAAAATTAATATTATTATTAATAATATTAATAGTATAAAACATGGCTATATGCCAGGGCAAGTAAAGCCTGATATGCTATACTTTTTTCTTTATTTAGTCCAAGAATGATAGGATACTGCTAAGTGTTTTAAGGGATATTTGACCATAGGGTGAATTTATTAGACAGGAAATAGAGTGAATACAGGTTTAATAGTTAAGAGGCTACTGCAGTAGGTTTTGTTTGTTTCTTTATTCCTTTGTTTCTGCTAAGAATGATAACTTGGATTATATTAGTGATTGAAAATAGAAAGAATTTGACAGGTTCAAGAGATTTTTCAGGTAAAATAGCTTCAACTTAGAAGATACAATGTTAAGATTATTTTTAGCAGAAGTTCTCAGAAGTGGATGTTTGGGCGCAGAGGACAGAATTATTTTAAAAGCTTGTGTTAGATATGAAATTGCTTTCCAGATATATTCTTTTAGCATTTTCCTCACTAATGTTGTATTTAGTGCTTATTGCTGTATACCCTTCCTGGTAAAGAACATCCTTTTTTCTTTTGTAGACATTGAGCTGCTATTTTATTTTTTGAATGGTGATTGTTTCACTAACTATAATAATATAGTAATTTTATGAAATTATTGTATATGATCTTATCTTGATTTCAGAAAGTATGAATTTAGGGGACTGAAGAGACAGCTTAGTGATTAAAAACATTTGATCTACAACCATGAAGACTGAGTTTGGATTTCAGCTTCTGTGTATCCTTAGACCTGCTTCTGTATCCTCTAGTGTTATGGAGAGAAGAGACAAGAGGTTTTTCTGGATAATGCTAGCTGCCAAACTTGCAGAAAAAAAATGCAAACTCCAGGTTTACAGAGAGACTTTACCTCAGAAGAATAAGACACTGTATGTTAGGGGAAGATTTACACAACTTCGTATAGAATGAGTTTCTGGCCCAGCCTAGTCTCAAAGTTCATGGCTGGCTGGATCACATCTCTTTCTGACTCTGCCCTCGCCCTTCTTCCCCTTTATCTATGCTTGGATTTCCTACCTATTTCTAAAATGCCTGCCATAGGTGAAGACAGTTCTTTTATTAATAATGAATGATATTCACAGCATACAGAAAGACATCCCACATCACTTCCCCTTTTCTGTGTAATGAAAAAGGAAGGTTTCAATTTCAACATGGCAAAATTACATATAACAAAACAGCTATAAAGCAAGAATTATAATTACAATATCTAGTCTATTTGTAGTTAGCAAAATTAAAGAAAATATTCTATCATCTACTTTATCCTTATGAGTCTAAAATTTCATATCAAATATACCTTTTAAAATAACTAAGAAAAACTATACTTATAAGTATCTAATCTTCAACTACATCAAAGACCACAGGATTTAATATTACCTGAGTAAACAGGAAGTGCAAGCAACTTCCAAAATCTAGAAATGACAGAGATGACACCTGCCCACCTACACAGTTAGCCCAAAGTTCCTTTGTAATGGTGGGTCATCCATCTTCAGCCTACAGACCTAGAGTCTCCAGCATACATTTCAGTGAAGCAGGAAATTTGAAGAACTGCTCTGCCCATTTTGGCATAGTTTATCAGTCACTTCTTCTGTCCTGAAGGATGTCTGGCAGTTTTCTCTGTGAAGCAGGAACCTGAATGAAGGACCATCTTAGCTTATCCTGCCAGAGTTCAGAGGTCACTTGCCTATGGGTCCTGCATGTCCAGTTTATGCAGCATACTGTCAGACAGTTGAGGCAGTAGCAGTTTCTTGTCCAATGGCTAACCTTTCACACAAAGAAAGTAAATTTCTTCAATGCTCATCATTCTTTTGAAGTAGATTGATGCTGCTAGGATCAGACCTGTCTCACTGTCCAGAAAAGTCTAAGTTCTTAAAATATTTTAAATGTCATATTCTGTAAGTCTTTGAAGTGTTTGAAGATTATCTACCAAATTGAAATGTATCTTTGTATAACTACAAAAACCTAACTAACGTGACTATAAGTTTAGTTATCATAAATTACTGTTAGTCTGCATTTCCTAATTACATACTACAATTTTAAGTCTACTAATTAATCAGTACATCCTCTGCTAATTTTTCTGGGTTTGTGATACCTCGCTCAGGAGGATATTCTCCAAGTCCATCCATTTGCCTGCAAATTTTAGAATATCACTTTTTCTTACTGCTGAGTAGTACTCCATTGTCTAGATGTACCACAGTTTCTCTTTTTTAAAGAACTTTCTCTACCTTCTTTCTTTTTTCTCCTTGTCTACATATTCTTTTTTCACACACATTGTAACCTGCTCAGAGGTTTTCTCCATCTGAATTTGTTTTATTGTGTATCCTTAATCATTTTCCAATCAGAAAAGCTTTTAAAATGCTAGACTGTAAAGCACTTCTGACTCTGCCCCACTCAACTTTTCAACATGGCAGATATATCAGAGCCATGCTTACCTTCCCAGTTCTGGGAAGTAATATTAAATATTGTGAAACCTTTTACCATCCCAACTCTGGGGAATCTTATAGTCCACACTGTCATCAAGTAGTGCACTGATGCCTGCTGCTTTTGAACTCCATTTAAGTATTTGGCAGCATGATCTCTTAAAGAGCCACACAGTTTTTGCCAATAAATCTGAGTCAGGAAGCCTCTCTTAAAGGAGCTGTGCATCTGCTCATTGCTAGCAAAACAGAGTAGTCCCAGAAAATGCTACTACCAAGAATCAATATTTGACTCTGTTCCCTTTTTCTTCAATATAAACAGAAACCTTAAATCCACCATATGCAGCTTGTTGTTTATACTCAATCTTCTGTGAGACTTTGAGGAACCAGCCTTGTTGCAGCTTAAGCTGCCCACCACAAAGCCATCATTGTAATTCAAGCCCATACACCACTCAGTCTCTCTACCACAGTCCCTTGAAAGACATGATTTGGAAGCTGCTTTTGGCTCCCTTTCTGTGCTCTAGAGCCATTTTTAAGCCCCTTCAGGCTTTGTATGGGTGTATATTCCCCACATTGAGTGCCATTTGTTGAATGAGTTTCTGGCCCAACCTAGTCCCAAGATCCGGACCAGCCTGTCACTGCTTAGGCCTCTCAAAATGACTCAGATGCTTATATTAATTACACGATGTTTAGCCTATGAGTATGGCTTATTGCTAGCTAGCTCTTGCATCTTAACTCAACTCATTTCCATTCATGTGTCTTACTGTGGCCCATGGATTACCTGTTTTGTTACATCTTACTTCATGGGTGGCTGGATCACAGAGCCAAACAGGAGGGAAGGTCAGTGTTACCTGGGTCTTCATTGGTTCTGCCTATGCTCTGTAGGGGTCCCAATACTCAGGAGCTACGCCTCTAAACTTCCCTAAATAATGCCTGAGTCCCACCACATCATCCTCTGGCCTCTATACATTGATTCACAAGCACACACACCCAGTTATACACCTGGGCTTATAACACACACACACACACACACACACACACACACACACACACTAAAATATTAATTTAGTTCTTAAGGTTTTATCTCTAAAGCTGAAAGCAAAACCAAAAGCTTAATGCAAATATGTCTTAGAAATATGAAAAATATAAATGTGAACTCTATTTGGGTCAGATTAAGCATATTCAGAAAAATGACTGACATTTTAAATAATCTCAAATTGCCACAATATAGTCAATACCAGCATCCTGCTTTCCTAAATGCAGTACTATATAAGTCTGCTATATGATGAATTTGGATTTAGGAATACAAAATTCACCAAGAAGATGAGATTACAGAACTATTTTAAGGCTTCTGTAATGTTTTATTTCTTAATAGTTAAAAAAAAATATGCATGGCTCATGTTTCCATGTTACTACAGAATAACTCTTTTAACAGTATGCAGATGACAATAAATCAAAGTAAGAAATTGAAGAAAAATGGTTAAAATGTGTGTGTGTGTGTGTGTGTGTGTGTGTGTGTGTGTGTGTGTGATTGGTACTAGCCTTGAACTTCCTGTGTAGCCAAGGAGGACCTGGAGTTTCTGATCTTCCTGCCTTCATATTTTGAGTGCTGGAATTGGGTGTATAGGCATGGCCCACTATGCCCAATTTTATGTGATGATGGAAATCAGATCTTGATCTCCTCAGGTAGGCAAGAACTTGAACAACTGAGTTACATCCGAGTTCAAAAATGAGTATCACTGAAAAAGCTATTGAACTTGTTTCTTTTTTCTCCAAAATTTCTTTTCTTAATAAATTTGTTTTACAACCCAGCCACAGTTTCTCCTCCCTCTTCTCTTCCCAGTCCCCTGCCCCCATCCCCCCTCTGCTTCCACTTCCCAATCCACTCTTCTTCTTATTCTGTTTAGAAAAGGGCAATTCTCCCATGGATATCAACAAAATATGGCATATTAAGTTGCAGTAAGAATAAGTATACCGGGGCTGGAGAGATGGCTCAGCGGTTAAGAGCAACGTCTGCTCTTCCAGAGGACCGGGGTTTGATTCCCAGCACCCACATGGCAGCTAACAACTGTCTGTAGTTCCAGTTCCAGGCAAACACCAAGGCAAATAAATAAATAAAAAGTTTAAAAAAAAAAGAATAAGTATACCTTTTCATGTATTAAGGTTGGGTAAAGTTACCCAGTATGAGGAATAGGATCCCAAAAGCCAGTAAAAGAGTCAGAGACAGCCTATGTTCCCACTGTTAGGAGTTGTACAAGAGGACCAAGCTACACAACTGTCACACATATGCAGGGGGTCTAGATCAGTCTCATGCAGGCTCCCTGGTTGTCAGCTCAGTCTCTGTGAGCCCCTATGAGCTCAGGTTAGTTGATTCTGTGAGTTTTCTTGTGGTGTCCTTGACCCCTCTGGCTCCTACAATTTTTCTCCCCCTCCTCTGCAGGATTTCTTGAGTTTTCCTAATGTGTAACTGTGGGTTTCTGAATCTTTTTTCTGTTTTCATCAGTTGCTGGGTGAGGGCTCTCTAATGACAGTTGAGCTAGGACCAATTTATGTGTATAGCTGAATATTGTTTGACATCATTACATTGACATTTTTCCTTCAGTCATGTTTGGTTCTATACTAGGTCTTTGAGTCATCCAGCCTTTGCATCCTAGTACTCCAGCAGTTTCAAGGGTAGGCTTAGTCTTCTGGCATGGCTTTTAGTCTAGACTGGTCATTGGTTGATCACTCCCTCAATCTCTAGGCCACCCTTATGCTGGAACACCCTTCTGCAGGAAAGACAGTAGATTGAAGGTTATATGACTGGATTGGTTTCCTATTCACTCCACTTGAAGTCTTGCCTCATCACCGGTAATGGCCAGTTCAGACTGTAAATCTGCTATTGCTAGGAGGCTTGGCTGGGGTCATCCTTAGATTCAGAATGGAAGTTATGGTTGAAATGTTTTCATGCATTTCTTAGATATTTATATAATTCTACAATATTAAAATTTGGTTGTGGCTAGTGGGTAAAGGCATTTTCTGCCAAATCTGAGGACCTGAGTTCAATTCCAGGGACTTACCTGGTAGAAATGAAGAACCAATTCTTAAATTGTCTTCTGACCATTACATGTATGCTTTGCCTTGCATGCACCAACACCACACACACACAGATACAATTATGAATGTGTGAATGAGTATACTATAATTTTATTATAATGTATTTATGGAAAATTGGTTACATTTGAAATGGCATTACTTCCTGCTTATTGTTTTGTTTTCTCTCTTTCCATAGTTAAAAGATGTTGATACTAGAAAAATCATTAAAGCAATGCTTTCTTATGTGTGGCCCAAAGACCGGCCAGATCTACGAGCCAGAGTTGCCATCTCCCTGGGATTTTTGGGTGGTGCAAAGGTAAGAATATGCTTTGTTAAAAGTTACTGTTGGTGGAACAGGGCCAACTTTTAGGACTTTAATTAGTTTACATAATTATTTCATTCATTGAGTAAAAATTCTATGATACTGTTAGATACTTTTTTCTGAATCAATAGTCTGTGCTAACTTAGAGGAATTCATTCCACAAACAAGTGTATAAGATATAGAAACATTGGTTGTGAGAAAGCATATGGAACTTTATAAAGGAAGTTCCCCAGAGCCTTGCTGGTGCTTATTTTAAACATATTTCGGATAAATTGAAAAGAAGAAGACAATGCACATGCATAGTCATAAGTGCCAAATGAGAACTTAACTTCAAGGGGAAAAGTTAAAAATTGAAAGAAAACAAGAAAAGACCTGCAAATTCTGAGTACTTTCAGTATATAGACCCTCAAGACATAGACCCCTCTCAGTTTAAATGTGTGCTTTTATTTGCTGCTTCCTTCCTCTGCCATGAAATATACATATACATATATTTGAGAACATATATAAAATAGTGTTCTTGGTATTCACTGTACTGCATTCAAATGTATATGTTAAAAGAGTCATACAGTCTGAAGAGAAATCGGAGTATAGGTATTTAAATGTAAATGAGAATGCAGATAAAGCAATTTTTCCCTCAAATCATATAGGAGTAAGGCAAAATTTATTATTAGGAGACATGATGGGTTCTAAATGATTTAAAGAAGTACTATTCAAGTGTTATGGGGTTTTAGAGGAAACATGAGAGGAACCACCTTGCTAAGGAGTCAAGAAAGATTTTGCAGAGAAAATGACATTTACAGTCCTATGTAAGTCCGATTGTTAGAGAAGTAGAGATAATTTGAACACTGGCCTAGTGAGAACATACAGTATGAGTGGAGAAGTGCATAGCCCATCTTGGCTCCATTGGAATGATGATACTTAAGAGTAATTAGAAGTAAGTTTAAAGAGATAATATAATGTTCCTAATATGAAATACCTTCGCTATAAAGCAAAACATTATAATGTGTAAAATAAGAGCTTCAATTTTGAGTAACACTAATATTGTTTAGAAGTATGCTTTAAGAAGCTAATCTGGCTCTATTATAGAAGATGGATTAGAGCATCCATCCATTTTATGCCTTCATATAGCAAATATTTATCAACTAGTTATGGGACTAGTATAATAGTCTAGGTAAGAAGTAACAGTAGACTGGTGAGAAATATTGGTAGAAAAGAGATCATAGGAAGGAAAGATGCCAGAGATGTTGTGAGGTAGAATTAAGACACAACAGATTGGTTATTAGGAATGGAAACAGTAAAATTCCAAATGATGCTAGGAATGCAAGAATGGTAATGCTTTCACCAGAAGTAGCTGATAAGTCGTATATTGTTTGTAGAATGAAGATTTTACTTTTTTGGATGTATGAAGATGATAGCAGAACATTTAAGATATAGAGCAGTGCATTCACTGATACAAATTGCATGGCAAGCTCAGGAGGCAGGCCAGAGTTGGGTAAATAAAAAGATAATAGGTGAAAGTTTACAAATTAAGTCGATTACCAAAGAAACAAACAAAGGCCAGAACTTCTTTTTTCTCAGGTGTGAGCTCTGTTGAGGACCCTTCCACTAAATCTGAACCATTCCTGAAATAAGTGTGTTCTTAAATCAAGCTATTAAGCAATAGATCATGAGACCATACTTCACTATATTTATTACTTTTGTGTTTATTTTAGCACAGTGTTAGTTGCTGGATTATCTTTTGCATGCAATTTATTAAGGAGAAAGATGATTCTGAACTCTTATGCAAGGCAAAGTTAGTGAATTGGTCTTTATTTCTTTATTAGCTGAATGTAAGTACCTTGTTAAGAAGTAAAAGGCAGATGGTTTTGTGGACTTTCTTCAGAATTGAAGAGGGCAGGTTAGAACATGACTAATTAGTTTAGCTAAAGGGAGGAGTCTTCAGTAATGACATTTACATTAGGATTTATTTTTAGAGTCTATTCCAGCCCTTCAAAAATACAGATTTCTGTTGCTTGGTGACAGGTCAATATCAAGGTGTGAAATCTAGCTAAGCTAACATCGTTGAAGATTAAAATATTTTTAGAATGCTAATATTTGGTTCTTTAGCCAACAAAAAAGAACTCATAGGATGGAAATTGCTGTTCCAGATTCTTGCAAGTTTACTAAAAGTCAAAAAAATATACAGAGAAACTCTTCTAAAAGTATGTTTGATCCTTATTATATATGGAAAAGGAAGAGCATGGTGGAAATTATGAGTGCCTATAGAATATAGCATATAGAAAACACTCTTCTTTTTTTAAACTTTTCTTTTTTATAAGTTTTTATGAATAGTTTTAAAAATTTAGAAGTCTTCTCTAATACAATACCTCCCAACCACAGTTTCCCCTCCCTCCACTTCTTGTTTCCTTCTACCTCCCCTCTCTCAAGTCTACTCCACTTTCATTTCCTCTTCACAAAAGAGCAGGTCTTCAAGAAATGATATAGCTAGATAGGACAAAACAAGATACAATAAGACAGCAAGAAAGCCCTCATATAAAGTCTGCATACGGCAACCCAATAGGAGGAAAAGCCTCCTAAGAGCAATCAAGAGTCAGAGATAAATCCACTCCCTCCTTTATAACATATACACAGAGGACCTGATGCAGACTCATGCAGGTTCTGTGATTGTGAGCCTTGCTTAGTTTATTTAGTGGTCCATGTTCTCCTAGTGTCCTCTATCCTCTATGACTCATACAGTCTCCCCGCTTTTATGGAGTTTCCAGTTTCCCAAGGGGAGGTACCCAAAGGAGATCTTCAGTCAAGACTTTCTGGTTGTCGGTCTCTGCACCTGTTCCCATGTGGTGCCAGAAGAAGCCTCTCTGATGATGATTGGAAAGCCAGCAATCTATGAGTATAGGAGACTATCATTAGGAACAATTTCATTAATATTTTTCAGTTGTATATCTATCCAGTCTTCAGTCCCTGGTCATCTATGCAGTGTAGCTTCCTCTCATGATATGGGCCTCAAATTAGAGCAAACATTGATTGGACACTCCCACATGTTCTGTACCACCATTGTTCCAGCATATCTTGCAGGCAGAAATTTGTGAGTTGGTGGCCAGGTATTTCTTTCTTACTCTGTAGAGTACCTTTTCACACCAGAGACTAGAATGTAGGTGTGAAGGTTCCAAGCCTGCACCAGCTTGACCTCTCTGCATTTTTCTTCATAGGGGTTTATATTGCTGTGATGAAAAGCCATGACCAAAAAGCAAGTTGAGGAGAAAAGGTTTTTTTTGGTTTACAGTTTCATATTGCTGTTCATTACTGAAGGAAGTCAGGACAGGAATTCAAACAGGCCTGACCATGTTTTTGTTTGGGGGAATTTGGACTTTGGTACTTTGGGTTATGAAAGCAATGGGATGCTTTAAACACTGCCTAATGGGCCACACTAGTAAGAGCATGGAAGATAGTGGTACTAAGCATTATTTGAACTATTCAGACTTCAGAGAAGAATTTTAGTATGTTGTCTAGAGATAACATACCCTTGTGGTATTTTGGTGAAGGAAATGGCTGCCCTTTGCCCTTGTTTGAGGAATCTGTCTGAAGGTAAAGTAAAGAGTTTTAGATTAATTTGATTAGCAGAAGAAATCTCAAAACAGCCTAGACTCTGTCATATGGATATTAGTGGTAACTCTAATGAAGATATATAATGAAAGGAGCAAGCTGAGCAAGGAAGAATACTTGATAAAAACAGCACCAGAAAATGGAATGGAGCTAAATTTTTTTGTTCAAGGAGATAAACCGATTAAAAAATGGAATAAAGGGAGTGGTGACCTTGGGGTAAGACTCACTCAGCTACGTTACCAACTTGTGGAAAGGAATTAAAAGTTAAGAGCCGAACAATAGTCTTGACCATACTGAGACTTAAATGAATATTCATAACAATTTTCAATATTGGTCTAAATTCTAAGAAACATAGTTTAGGTAATTGGTCTTTATCAAGTTTGTCAGCTTATTGGTCTTCATGGAAAAATAAATGTGAGTTGGTTGTCTTGGTAGCCTCTTAAATTGCACAGGAGTTGGAAAAATACTCTGTCAGATTAGAATCGTACTATGAGTATATTTGTTGTCATTTGTGTGAAAGATGGTAAATAAAAGCATGGCACTCTGAAAAAAAAAATAAAGTTAAGAGCCAGATGTGGTGGTGCCTGCCTTTGATCTCAGCTCTGGCATGGCAGAGGCTGGCAGATCTCTGAGTTTGATACTAGCCTAGTCTAAGATGAAGTTCAAGGACAGCCAAGCTTAGGCAGTAAAGGAAAACAGAAAACTGGTGAAAATGTAATTAAACAAGGGGGCCATGTTCTAGCCCTGGTAAGCAGCAGAACTTGGCAGCTTCTGCCACATAGTTCTGAATTTAGAATTAAGGGTAGAAGAAATGGGTTAAAGGAGTTGCCCCTGTGCTAAAAACAGCTAAGGCCAGGCATGTCAGGGGTGTCCCTGAATGGAGGTCTAGTAGAGAGGCCATTGTGTGAAGCTGTGAAGTTGCAGCCTAGATTGCCTTGGAGAACCCAAGATGTTAGAGATGTCAGAGCTGTGGGATACCTGCTGAGGAGAGCTGCCAACAGGAAGCTGAATCAGCCCAAGAGAAGGAAGTGTGTTTCAGTTAACAAAGCTGAACAGAATTGGAGAGGTGGAGAGTGTCAGACATGGAGATGTAGAGCTGGAGTTTGCCCAGCTAGTTTTTGGTCTTTCTAGGTCTAACATTTCCTCATTATGCTCCCTTTCCTGGAATGGTAATGTATATCCTGTGCCATTATATGTTGGAAGGATGTGATCTGCTTTTTTATTTTGACTTTTACAGCGAGGGAATTACAGTTAAGAGATTGCCATGCATCTCTGAAGAGATTTTGGACTTGAAACATTGTTGAGACTGTGATAGACTATGCGGACTTTTGAAGTTGGACTGAATGCATTTTTTTTTTGCATTATGATATGGCTATAAAAGCCTTTGGGGGCCAGGAAGTGGAATGTGGTTGTTTGAAAGAAAATGGCCCCCTAAGAGAGTGGCACTATGACCTTGTGAAGAAAGGCCTTATATGTCACTGTGGGGGTGGGCTTTGAGGTCTCTCTTTCTCAAGCTTCTCTAAGAGTTCCTGTTGCATGCAAGATGTAGTACCCTGAGCTCCAGCACCACATCTCCCTACACACCCATGTTCCCATCATGATGATGATGATGTCCTGAACCTGTGAAACTGTAAGCAAGCCACACCAATTGTATTGGGTTTTTGAGACAGGGATTTATGTAGCCCAGGGAGGCCTCCAATATATAATGTAACCAAGGCTGGCCTTGAATTTTTCCTGTTTCCACCTCCCAAGCTTTGAGATTATAGTAGTATGCCACACCACTCAGTTTTTTCAGTTCTGATGATAGAATCCAAGCCTTCGTACATGCTAAACCAGCATTCTACCCACTAAGCTATATCTCTAGATTTTAATTTTATTTTTAATTTTAATTGTATTTTTCTTGAAATTTTTTAACCTAGTAGAAGTGTGTTGGTTAAATTAATCTTGGAAATCATTTTGTTACTGATCTCTAAATGTATTTTTATTGTTATCTGAGAACATACTTTGCATGATATGTATTGTTTTAAATTTGTTAGGATTTATTTTTGGCCTAGAATATGCTTTATGTTGTTGAATGATTTTGCTTCATTGAGAATAATGTATTCTGCCATTGTTGGTTTATATATTAATACTTTATGTGTTATTTAGACCCAAATGATTGATAATGTTTATTTCATCCATATGCTTACTTATTTTCTGCCTGTTCTATTAATTACTAATGAAGTGGTTTTGAAAGTTTCCTACAATTATAAAGGATTCTTCTTTTTATTTCTTGCTATTCATCAGATTTCACCATAAACATTTTGACATTTTTTAAGTATGTACATGTACACATTGCTATTGTTAAGGTGCTTTAAAATTGGCCACTTCATTAAGACAATGATCCTCTTTATTTCTATTATATTTTCTTAATATTAAAATTGTTTTTAAAGAATCAATAAAACTATTGCAACTTTATATTAATTAATATTACTATTATATATATACATTCCTCTATTTTCTTTTAATCATTTTTTTTATACTTAAAGCAAAGGTGGGTCATGAAGCTTGTTAATCCCCTCTAACCATCTTTTGATATAATTTTGTTAGTAATTTTAATTATATGTGTAACTTTTCTGTTTAATCTTGTGGTGATTCTAATGAGGATGGCCCCAATAGGCTTATATATTTGAATTCTTGGTTCTCAGGAGTAGAACTGTTTAGAAAGGGTTAGGAGGTATGGCTTTGGATGAGGTGTGTCATTAGAAGTGGGCTTTGAGGTTTCAAAAACCTACTTCATTCCCAGTTAGTGCTATATTTCTGTCTCCTGCTTCTGGATCAGATAGATATAAGCTCCCAGTTACTGCTCCAGCATCATGCCTGCTTGCTACCCTGCTTCCCTCCATGAGGGAAGACTAGCCCTCTGGAACAGTTAGCCCCCAAATTAAATGCTTTCTTTCATAAGTTGTCTTCTTAATCCTGATATTTTTGTCACAGCAACAGAAAAGTAACAAAGAGAAATGTCCTCTTTGGCTTTTGCTTATCTTTTTAATCTAATTCTTCTGTCTTTGAACATTTTATGACTCTTGTTTACTGTGTCTTTTAACATTTAAATTATTTTTTTCTGGTGGCTGTGGAGCATACACTAAACATTTATAGCTAATCTAATTCTGCTTTCATATAAAACATTGTACTCTTAGTTGAGTAATGCAAAGAATAGTATTCACAGTGTAGTACTATCACTTATGTATTGTTGTCATTCATTTTGTTTATCCATGCACTCTGATTATTCAATATATTGTTGTATTAGTTTGATACATAAGATTCTGTTATGTTTTAGGTCAAATAATAACAAGAAATGGCTATATTTTACGAACATTTACTTTTAGAAGCCACAGGTCATGTCAATGAATTTCTTCAAATTTTTTATTTGAAAAAAGTATTTCTTCTTCAATTTTAAAGGAACTTTTCACTAGATATAGAATTCTAGGCTGTGGAGTTTTGGATTTTTTAATTCTTCAATTTATAGTTTTCTTTACTGTCTTTTTGTTTGAATGTTTTCAGAAGAGAAATCAATGTTAGTTTTACCTGTGTTCTTCTACAAGTAAAGTGCTTTTTGCTTCAGCTTCTTTTAACTTTATCTCTGTATTTTGAGATACCACTTCCTGTGGTTTGGATGTGATAGGCCATAGTATAGATTTTATTTCTCCTGCTTGTTCTATGAGCATCTCTGTCTTTTGAGATACCAGTTCCCGTGGTTTGGATGTGATAGGCCATAGTATAGATTTTATTTCTCCTGCTTGTTCTATGAGCTTTCTTTATCTCTGCTTTGATGTTAGTATTTTTTGAAAATTTTAACGATTAAGACATGTATTTCTTTTCCTTTTTCTACTTTTATTATAATATTCTCATTGTAATTGTATTGGAAACTGCCACATTGTTTTGAGTATTTTTTTTCTACATTTTTTATAATTTTTGTTTTCTCCATTTTAGTTTGTGAAGTTTCTGTTGAAATGTCTTCAAGTTCACTATTTTTTTTATTGATTGTGTCATGCCTATCAGTTTGCCTATTAAATACATTATTTTTGTTATAATATGCTTGGTTTCTAGTCTATCATCATAATCCTTCCTTTTGGGGGTTCCTTTCTCTCTGCTTGGATTACTGATCTGTTTTTAACATGCAATATTATTTTTCCCCTGAAGCTTTTAGCATGTTAAAGAAAATTTAAATTTCTCATTTGAAGCCTGGCTTGGTGGTACAGGTTTTAAATTCATTTGAGAGGCTGAAGCAAGAGGCCCAATAAGTTTAAGGCCAGCCCAGACAACTTAGTGATAAACTATCTCAAAATTTTTAAAATTGTTTTTAAAAAGCTGAGGATGTATGTAGTTCAGTTGAAAGAGCACTTGCATATGCAAGGCCTAGGTTCAATATCCAATATTGCAATAAGATAAGATAAAAATAAATATATTCCTTGTCTGATATCTACAAAATAACTTAAGTATTGTTCTAATGTTTATTTTGTCTAATTACATTTTTTCACTGCCTTTATTTTTATAATTTATTTTTTAATAGAAAATTCTAAATAACTTATTTTTTATGAATAAAGTCACATTTTCTAACCGTGTACATCCTTGTTCAAGCTCTCTTCCCCCTCCCACCACTTCCAGTCACTCTCTCTTCTCCATATCTCCCCATCTCCTCCCCAGCAAGGGCAGGAGGTCCCAAGGTCCCAATATGGCTTAGTTCAGCATCTACTCCTGGCAGAACCAGTTTCCTCACCCCAACATCAAGACTGGGTCAGGTGTTCCGCTGCAGGGAGTGGGATCTAAGGTGCCAGTCCAACGTGTTTCAGATCGCAAGCTGTTCAGTGGTTGTGGTTTGCAGCTTGGACATATTTTACTTTTTGCTTTTTTGTTTAGAGTCCATTAATGAGTGAGTACATCCCGTGATTATCTTTCTGGGTTTGTGATACCTCGCTCAGGAGAATATTCTCCAATCCATTTGCCTGCAAATTTTAAGATATCATTTTTTCTTACTACTGAGTAGTACTCCATTGTGTAGATGTACTACAGTTTGTTAATCCATTCTTCAGTTGAGGGTCATCTAGGTTGTTTCCAGGTTCTTGCTATTACAAATAATGCTGCCATGAACATAGTTGAGCTAATTCCTTTGGAGTAGGAATGTGTGTCTTTAGGGTATGTGCCCAGAAGTGGTATTGCTGGGGAGATTGATTCCAAGCTTTCTGAGAAACCGCTGTACTGCATTCCAGACTGGCTGAACAAGTTTACACTCCCACCAACAATGGAGGAGTGTTCCCCTTGCTCTGTATCCTCTCCAGCATAGGCTGTCATCTGTGGCTTTCATCTTAGCCAATCTGACAGGTGTCAGGTGGTATCTCAAAGTTGTTTTGATTTGTATTTCTCTGATGGCTAAAGATGCTGAGTACTGTTTCAAGTATCTTTCAGCCATTTGTAATTCTTCTGCAGAGAATTCCCTTTTTAGTTCTGAACCCCATTTTTTGATTGGGTTATTCAAGGTTTTGGGCTCTAGTTTCTTGAGTTCTCTATATATTTTAGAGGTCAGTCCTCTGTCACTTGTAGGGTTGGTGAAAATCATTTCCCATTCTGTAGGCTGTCATTTTGTCCTATTGGCTGTGTCCTTGGCTTTACAGAAGCTTTTCAGTTTCAGGAGGTCCCACTTATTGATTGTTGTTCTTAGTGTCTGTGCTACTGGTGTTATATTTAGGAAGTGGTCACCTGTGCCAATGCTTTGGAGGGTATTTCCTAGTTTCTTTTCTATCAAGTTCAGAGTGGCTGGATTTATGTTGAGGTCTTTGATCCACTTGGATTTGAGTTTTGTGCAGGGTGACAGGCTTGGATCTATCTGCATTTTTCTACACACTACCATCCAGCTATGCCAACACCATTTGTTAAATATACTATTTTGTTTCCATTGAATATTTTGGGCCTCTTTGTCGAAGATCAGGTGTTTATAAGATTTTGGGTTAATGCCTGGATCCTCAATTTGATTCCATTGATCCACAAGTCTGCTTATATGCCAGTACCAGGCTGCTTTTATTACTGTAGCGCTATAGTATAACTTGAAGTCTGAGATGGTGATGCCTCCTGAGCTTCTGTTGTTGATCAAAATTGTTTTGGCAGTCCTGGCTTTCCTGTTATTCCAAATGAAGTTTAGTATTGTTCTTTTAAGATCCATCAAATATTGTGATGGGATGTTTATGGGCAGTGCATTGAATCTGTAGATTGCTTTTAGTAGAATTGCCATTCTTACTATGTTGATCCTACCTTTTCAAGAACATGGGAGATCTTTCCATTTTCTGATATCCTCTTCAATTTCTTTCTTCAGTGATTTAAAATTTTTGTCAAATAGGTCTGTTACTTCTTTGGTTATAGTTACTCCAGGTATTTAATACTATTTGCAGCTATTATAAAGGTGATGATTCCCTTATTTCTTTTTCAGCCCTTTTATCTTTAGTGTATAGGAGGATTACTGATTTCTTTGAGTTAATCTTGTGTCCTGCTACATACATACATTGTAATTTTGTTTTTGAAATGTGATAGAAAAGCTACTATGCTAAATAGGCCTGCAGTGTGAAGAAATTTTATTTATTTTTTTTTGTTGTTTTTGCAGATAGACTGTTTACCACAAGTCAAAACAGGCAAGAATTTATTTTTATTTTTATTTTTTTTCTCAGTTAAATTTTTTTTCTTTATTTTGTATTTATTAAAAAAAAACACAGTAAAAAGAATTTAAAATGTGGAAGAGTTAACAATAGCTATATAGAGGATAAGAATGATAAGCATGGCTTATCAAGGGTAGACATACAAATAAGATTGCTACACCTATATTTTCTTTGTGTTCATCTTTCCCTCTGAATTTTTTTTTTCCATCCCTGTA
>PVIH01027432.1:0-16960 GCA_004025045.1 Sigmodon hispidus | reverse complement strand
AATGTAGCATATATTTTCCTTGTGAAAAAATATTCCACAACACCATTTCAAACAAAAGACAATGTAGCTCATCCCAAAATTTGGAAGTAATCCTCATTTAGAGTTTTCTTTTAGTCTAAGGTATGCGATTAATTCCTATCTCAATACCCTTCTGTGAATGTTTTGTGGTGTGAATAAGTCTGTTTCTCTCTGTGTCTCTCTGTGTGTATGATACTGTTCCTATAATTAAGCATGCTCCTGGCTAATTGTGATCCCAAAGGACAATATGGTGAAAGAGTGTTTGCAGAAAAAGCTTTTTTAATAGTGCTGTGCATGTAATCTAAGTGTTGAGTACTAGATGTGGCCCTGAGCTATGTCCTTTCCAAATTTAGTGTATCTGTCTCTCTGAACCTCAGTTTTTTCTTTGTTATTTGCCTTTTCTCAACATCCATTTTTATAATACTTTGTGTTGCGTATGGAGCAGAGGTCTATGTCATAAATCTAACACTCACCACCTTATTTTAAAAACAGAATTTCTCTCTAAATGTTTAATCCTCTGATAGACTATATATATTGACCTATATTCCTCAGGGTCCTTCTAACTCTGCTTGTCAGTTCATTCTTGAAAGTGTGCTATGCCATGCTTTAATGTTAATTACATATGTACAGTGGGTATAAACTCGATTGCTTTTCTTTCACAGTTTTTTTCCCTTTATTGCAACCCTCCACCACCATATTCTGTGAACCATTTCTTAACACATAGCTGTATAAATTTCAATCATCCTGCCACAGTCTTAGCCTTCTGGTAAACCACACATGCCTACCAACTTATTTCATTAGTAGATCTTCATTGAGCAATGCTTGTGACAACTCTTCAGAGTGTCTTTGACAGCATGACCACATTGAGCTCCTCTGAAGAGGCTCTGCAGTCTCCCACCTTGCTCATATCTGGAACATTGAGAATCAGTGAACAGTACCTTGGAGAGACCACATTACCTCACCTCACAGAAGGTATTAGGAGTCAGGTGTTAAGAAGGCACAGACAACTCATGTATGTCCAAGTGACTATGACTCATAAGGAATTCATCCAATATGTCACAATTGCTTCACTGGCTCTTCTTAATATTAACAATAGCACTAGAGCCCAAATAACTTGTGTGACATTTTTATCATTTTGCAATTTTTAGAAGGTTTTGGATATATTAATGTTGGATGTTTGATAACCTGAGGCTGTTTTGAAAGCAATCTTAGATGATGTTCCTCTTTTTTCAATATATATTCTTTATATTCCTCTATTTAAGTTTGAATGTCTTTGTGTTCTCTCTTAATAGGCTCTTAAAACAACTTTTTGGCAATCACATTTACTGACTTTTGTTATAAAAAAGACATCACACAAAAAATATTCATAATAAATACAATGATGCTAATCCCATCTACTTTATTTATTATTTCCTTTACTGGTTCCAATATCAAATTGTGTAAACAACAAGCATCCATCACTGTGTTTAAGAAATCCCTCCTTCAAAAAAAATTGATGTACTCACCAATCTAGTGGTCAGTGATGATTTGTATGACTGTAAAACAAGGCAACTATGTAGTGTGATAGCCTACCAAGCACAGGTTTCAAAGGTGAAACCAAACTCAATCCAACCAGCAGAAAGAGGCTACTATCTGAAAATACTTACCGAAATGAAAGTGAAGTGGAACCATGTTTGGCCAGTCTACCTAAAACTGAGGCCTAACTTAGAACAGAAAGACAAACCAGCCAGTAATAACTCCTCTGGCTAGGTGGTGCTCTGTCAAGGTGCTTTTAAAAAAATGTTATGCATATACCCTTCTATTTCCACATGTCTCTGTAGGATAGGAGAGGGCATCAGATTTCATTACAGGTGACTATAAGCCACTAAGTGGTTGCTGGGAATTAAAATCAGGAATTCAAGACAAAAAGCCAGTGCTCTTAACTGCTGAAACATTTCTCCAAGAATGATTTCTTTTTGTTTTGTTTTAAAAATTTATTTATTCATTTGATAACAATGTTCTGTCTGCTTGTATGCCTGCAGACCAGAAGAGGGCACCAAATGTCACAACAGATGTTTATAGGCCATCATGTAGACTCAGGACCACAGGAAGGTAGACAGTGCTATTAACCACTGAAGCATGAATCCTACCCTGATTTTCTGTCTTAAAGTTAGTGCCATGTTAGGTTTATTGCCAGTGTATATTGGAGAGAAGCCCCCAAATCAGCCCAGTGACAAGCCTGGGACATTGGTCAAACAACTGAATCCCTAGACCAAGGGACCCAACATTGCTAAGTATGATTGCTGAGAAAGATGTTCAAAAATTTTTGTCAATGCATATTTTCTTCCATAAGAAGGAAAACTCTGAAATTTTATCAGAAGGACTCAAATTTATCTATTGAAGAGTGACCTTTTCATTGTAATCTAGATTCAGTAGTGTTTTAAACCATTTTGTATGTTAAACTGAGGGTAATAATGACTGATTTATTCTACTTGTCTTTGCCCAAAATATTTCAATATATTATTATTATTAATAATAATAATAGCTAAGGTCCTCACATACTTTATAAAATAGGATGCTACTGTTGTACACAAAGAGGCATCGGGCATTGTTGTTTGGTTTCACTGTCAATGGATTTCTGAGGATATTGTATTGTTGTTTACTGAAGAATGTGGTTCTGAGAGACAGAGATAGAAAGACAGAGAGATAGAGAGAGACAGGGAGAGAGAAAGGGAGACTACTGCTTTATTATGGACCTAGGAATGGAGTGAAGTTTACTATATATACATATATGGTCATATATATATGGAGAGAGAGAGAGAGAGCCTACATAAAAATGCAGTTTAATTTACATTACATATATAGGCTATTGTATTAAGAACATAAGAATGTAATGCACTTTTCACACACATACATACACACACACATATGAGCCTTGGTGTAATGAAATTTTCACAGTATTAAACCCAACACTTTTCCTTCAACTCAAGCTCTGAGAATCACCTGTGCACAGAATGACCTTAGTCCTGACCTTGTATGAGTGGCAGCTGAGGAAGATGGTGTTATTGATGGACTCACAGTTTTCTGGCTTCCCTTCTCAGAACCAGAAAGGAACTAAGTTATGATTTCCTAGTCGAAGGGAAGGGTTGTTACTATCATTGACATATAAGGAGAATTAATGTCTAGACCACAATTTGCAGTGCCATTTGTAAAACTCTTGAATCTTGATCAAGAAGAAACAAAAAGCACCTTCTCCAGTGTGGCAGATTCAGGCATTATTGTCACAGGAGACTGCAAGAGGTGTGGCAATCTCCCATTGAAAACCCACTTAAACTTTGCCTGCCCTTTTTGTGTTGTAACAAAAAAACTTGAACACCATCAATGTGGGAGATGGTTCAATGCTCCAAAATTTTCCATAAGGTTCAATTTTTTTATCCCCGAGTATTTATATAACTTCTTAATAAATATTAATTCTTTTTTTTGTAAACTTTATTTATTTATTTATTTATTTATTTATTTGCCTTGGTGTTTGCCTGGAACAGGAACTACAGACAGTTGTTAGCTGCCACGTGGGTGCTGGGAATCAAACCCAGGTCCTCTGGAAGAGCAGACGGTGCTCTTAACTGCTGAGCCATCTCTCCAGCCCCTAAATATTAATTTTTATATGATTAATTAACAATAAATAATTTATGCAAATCCCAGATCATTCCCTGGTCACTGCTATCCTTTGCATAATAAATAAATATATTATTTATATAAATAATTCATATAAAATCCAAGTTAACTTACTGGACACTGTTAGGAGAAAAGAGAACTTATGTAAATCCTAGTGTATATGTGGTCAGAGATTCCCAAAAAGTGTCACTGTATGTTTCTGACTTCTCCAAATCCACTATTTCACATTTTCTTTTGACTCAACAGATACTAGTTATACTGGCCTTTGACCTGGTGTTAAGCACATGCTGATCTTTTATACACAGGTTGCTTACTATTATTTTTGTCTTTACTGTGTAGTTATGTTATTTCTTGCTCCGTGGTCATCAAATTTCCTAATTTTCACCTAAAGGGTATTCCCAGTCTAAAAAAATTTTAGCAACATAACAACCACATCAAAAATTTAAAAATCCAAGAATAAATGTGCCAAAGTGTATGAGTAAAACACAAGAAGGACTCATCCATAGATAAAGACAGAAATAACTCTACACTTCTGAGATAGGTAGGAAGAGTATTTAGGTTAAAGAAAAGTATATTAAAATCTCTTTGTCTATAAAACCAACTTTATTTTTTTCTTGCACACTATGTGTTGTTTTCTTAATGATACTTGTTACATATATTAACATAGTATATCTACATAAAAACTCTTATCTGTAGATTTTATAAATCCATTAATTTATGTAGAAAACATTAATTTACATATATTACTTTATTTAAATATACAATTATATATTTTAATATAAATGTTCATTGCTAAGTAAATAAATGCTACTTTTAAACTCTTGTTTCTTTTGTTCCTTCTACTATCTTCTTAAATGCCTTTCTGGCATGCTTCTTCTTCACATCTTCCAACTTTTACTATCTCTTCATAATATATTTTAGATATAATGATACTTTGTGACATGTGTTTCTTTTGTTTTTTCCACTTGAATTTCTTCCTTTCTTAATATCTTATCTTTTTCTTGTTGCACAAATTCTAACTTCTCTTTTATTTAAAATCTAGACTCAGACTGTACAAAAGACTCAGAGGTTAGGTGCAAAGACTGCTCTTACAGAGGATCTGGGTTTAATTCTGAACATTTACATGACAGAACACAAATGTCTGCAACTCCCATTTCAGAAGATCTGACACCTTCATACCAATGCACAAAAAAAATGACTTTAAATAAATGATTTATTTAAAGAAAGCTAGACACAGATACTGACCTAAAGCTGAAAGATCATAGAAACACAGGAAAAGCCACAGAGAAATTCTCACTAATACTGAATCCTCAGGCCACAGGGAAAGATCCTGTCTTTTTATACTGAATATCTCTGACAACTCATACAAAAAGCAGGGAAGAAAAGGGGAGACCTAGGCTGAACTCCTGGATGCTGGGATCAGGTGCTATTGTGGGAGACACAGTCATAGCTCTGTTTCTGAGAACCACAGATGGGGTGTGGCTAGCACCCTTTTAGGACACTGATGCTGGCTGCTTATGCTTTCTGTTTGTTCCTGCACTCTTGGAGAGTCGCACTTGGGAAATTATGACTCTCCAAAAAATTGCCCTATGTTCAATCTTGTGTCAGTGAGTATTTATATAACTCCCTAAAATATATTGACTTTTTATTGATTGAGAATTTATTGTACAGATGTTAAAAGTGTCTCAAATAAACACACAAAGATTTATATTAATTTTATACTGATAAGCCTGGGCCTTGGGGCTATGATATGCTAACTCTTTACTTTTAAACTAACTCATCTTTATCTTGGTACTGTTTCTCAGATTAGTATTTCAAGTGCATCTGCTGATGTCTCTGAATTCTCTCTGGTGTCTCTGAAATCTCACTGCATTCTCTCTGATCTCACTGAAGTTTTTATGTTGTCTGACATTTTTCTGTTGTCTCTGCAATTTCTGAAGTCTCTCTGTTAGTTTGGGTGACTCTGGCATTTCTCTGGTATCTCTGAAGTGTCTGTTGTGTGTCAGGATTCTCCATGGTGTATCTGGCATGTCTCTGGTACCTGTAAAGTCACTCTGGAGTCTCTCTTTGGTCACTTCTGTTTCTGACATCTCTGTTGTCTGTGGTGTCTCCAGACATACTTTGCTGTCTCTGGCATCTCTGTGGTGTCTCCAAAATCTCTCTGGCATCTCTCTGTTGTCTCTGGAGACTCTGATGACTCTGGTATTTCTAGTATATTTCTGATGTCACTGAATTTTCTCTGAAGTCTCTCTGGTTTCTCTTTCATTTCTGTGGTGTCCCTGCTATCTTTGGAGGCCTTCTGGAATCTCTCTGGTGACTCTGTAGTTTCTCTGCTGTTTCTGACATCTCTCAGTTGTCTTTAAAGTACCTCTGGAATCTCTCTGGTATCTCTGATACCTTTCTGTTGTCTCAGAAGCCTTTTTGGAGTCTCTCTAGTGTCTCTGGAACTTTTCTGATATCTCTGCTGTCTCTGGTGTCATGGGAGTCTCTTTGGTGTCTTTGGAATCTTTATATCCACTTCCACCTTGTATTTTTTTTCTCTGTGCAGTTGTACCACATTCTGTCTACACCTTACTTTTGCAGGGATTAAAGGTCTATAATCTCAAGTGCTGAAATTAAAGGCTGAGGCACCCACTGCCTGGCTCTGTGTGGCCTTAAACTTATAGACCCAGATGGATCTGAGTCTCCTTGAGTGCTCATATTATGTGTGACTTCTGCTGAACCTTGATGGCCAACACTTTAACTGCCTCTGTCCTAAGATTCTGGGACAAGCTTTATCTGTTAGAAAACACAAAAAATATCAACACCAAGCCCTTCCATTTCTGACCAGCCAGGCTGATTCATGGTTTTCCTCTGGCAATTATCAAGTAAGTAATCACACAGGCTATCACACAGGACCATCTCCTGGATAAATTTCTGTTACATTTAGTTTCTCTTACATGATTTTAGGTGTGAGTCAAATTGACATTAAATAACAAGGGTAACTATATTCACTCAGCATTTACTGTACAATTGCATGGATCTAGATGAAAGAAACATGTAACAGAAGAAATAGCATTGTTAACTGTCTCTACCACACAGAGCAGATAATGTATTTAATGTACTCATAAATAATTATTTGAGAGATATTCAAATTATAAGAATGAAACAATGAGTCATGTCATGGTGCCCCCTGTTGTGGACAAAGAGTGGATTAATTCAGATTATATTGGTAAAACAATACAGGTTCAGGTGATGCTGCCATTTACTGTTGAGTTGACAAAAATGTTTTATTCTAGTTTATATGAAAATGAAGAGACTCATGACAGTAATCTCTGCTGCAAAGGAAACTCATGGTGGTTTAGTCAAGTTTATAAAGAAATAAACTGAGTCAATTAATGTCACCCCCATTTTTGGACACAGGGTGGGTTATTCCAGTTCCTATAGAAATAAACAGGGTCAAATGACTATGCCCTGTGCTAAAACAAGATAGTTTATTCCAGTTTATATAAAAATAAACATTATCAAGAGGTGGTGCCCTCTATTGTGGGCACACAAAAGGTGGTTTATTCCAGTTTATATAGAAATAAACTGGATCAAGTTAAGGCATACTCTGGAATGGACAGAGGGAAGTTTATTCCAAATTACATGGAAATAAATGGGTCAGGTGACAGTGACCTCTGCTGTGGTGAAACACAGAATGTTTTATTCCAGTTCACATATATATAAAATAGTGTGAGAAATAATGCCCTTTACTGTGGGGGAACAAATGGTGGTATATTTCAGTATATAGAAAAATAAGCATGATCAGGGAATGGCACACTGTACTGCTGAGACAGGGCAGTTTATTTCAGTTCATATAGAAATATACAGGGTCAGGTGATTGTGCCCTCTGCTGAGGACACAGAATCATCTATACCAGTTTATAGAGAAATAAACATTCATGAGATGATGCATTTTGTTGTGGTTGGGACACGGGGATTATTTCAGTTTTAATAAAAATAAAGTGTCCCGTGATGATGCCCTCTTCTGTGAACATAGGATGATTTATTCCAGTTTATATACATCTAAGCAGGTTCTGGTAACAGCACCCTCTACTGTGCACACAGGGCAGTTCATTTTAGTTTACACTGGAATAAACAGGGACAGGTGACTAAGCCATCTGCTGTGGACAAATAGTGATTTATTCCAGTTCATATAGAAGAATTGGGTGACAGTCCCCTTTGCTCTGGATTGGGTGTAGGGTGGTTTATTCTAGATTATATAGAATAGTTTTAGGTGACAGTGCCCTCTGATTTGAAAACAGTGAATTAATCCATTTATTATACAAATGAACTTTGTGAAGTTATGATACCCTCTGCTGTGAGGAGTAACAAAGGGCTATTTATTCCAGTCTATAAAGAAATAAAAGAGTCAGTTGATGGTGGCCTCTGCTGTGCACACAGTGTAGTTTATTGCAGATTATAAAAAAAATAAACAGGGCAGATGATATCACACTTAGCTATGGACAGACATAGCTTCCTTCAGCTGTGTAACGAACACAGGGCAGTTTATTCCAGTTCATAAAGAAATAAACAGTGTCAGGTGATGGCCTATCTGCTGAGGACACAAGGTGGCTCATTTCAGTTTATATCGCAATTAAAAGGAGTCAGGTGACAATGCCCTCTGCTATGGATACAGGGCAGTTTATTTCAGTTTATACAGAAATAAACACTCAGGTCACAGCATTCTCTGCTGTGGACATAGGGCTATTCTAGTTTATGTGGAAATAAACAGTGTCAGATAACAGAGCACATAGCTGTGGACAAAGAGCTTTTTATTATAGTTCAAATAGAAATAAGCAGTATCAGGTGGCAGCACTTTTTGCTGTGCACAGAGGACAAAATATTTCAGTTTCTATGAAAATAAGAAGTTCAGGTGAGGGTGCTGTTTGTTGGGAGAGATACAGGTCAGTTTATTGCTCTTTGTATAAAAATAAACAGGTTCAGGTGATGAAACCCTCTGTTGTAAACACAGGGCAGATTATTCTATTTTGTATAGAAATAAACAAGTTCAAGTGATGGTGTGCTCTGCTCTGGAGGTCACATTGGGTGAAAGAATCCTCTGCTGTTGATTGGACACATGGGTTGATGGGACAGAGGGGTAGATGGGTCAAAGGATAGTTTTTCCAGGTTTACAGAAATAAACTGTGTTAGGTGCTGGCACTCTCTGCTGTAAATGGGATGCCAGGCAGTTTATTTCAGTTTATATAAAAATAAAGAGGCTCAGGTTATAGTGTTCCCTGCTGTGGACACAGCACACTTTATTGCAGTTTACATAAAAATTAACATGGTCTGGTAGAACAACCTCTGCTGTAAATGAGATATAGTGCAGTTTATTCCAGTTCATTTAAAAATAAAATCTCAGGTGATGGAGCACTCTGCTGTGGACACAGGGCAGTTTATTCTACTTTATATAAACACAAGGGATGGCATCACCTCCTGTAGGGAGAATAAAGGGCAAGAATTTTACTTTTAATTTGAGACATTACATGACTTTTCCAAGGCCTCCCATAATGTACGACTGTGCCCTGTGTCCTCACTCCTTGTTAATGACATCACCTGACTATTCTCAGGCCCTGTCCCCTATGTCAGGCCACACCCTGTGTCCTCACTCATGTCCATGACATCATCTGACTGTCCTCAGGCCCTCCTCCCTATGTCAGATGAAGCCTGTGTTCTCACTCTTGTCCATGACATCATTTGACTGTTCTCAGGCCACACCTTCTATGTCAGACCTTGTCCTGTGTCCTTGCTCCTTGTTAATGACATCACCTGACTGTTTATAGACCCTGTCCCCTATGTCAGACCACACCCTGTGTCCTCACTCTTAGTTCATGACATCATCTGACTGTTCTCAGGCCCCGATCTCAATGTCAGATCAAGCCTGTGTCCTCACTCTTGTCCATGACATCATTTGACTCCTCTCAGGCCACAACTTCTTTGTCAGACCTTGCACTGTGTCCTCACTCCTAGTCTGTGACAACACCTGACTATCTTTAGGCCCACCTTCTATGTCAGGTAAAGCCTGTGTCTTTACTTCAGTAGCTGTAAGTTCCCAGATGATCTGAACGTGCCTAGCAACAGCCCATATCATATTTTCTCATTATTCACGATGTGCCTAGCAACAGCTACTTCCAGACCAATGATTGTAAAATTTGCCTAGCAACAGCCACTGTCTGATTCCCTGATGTGTCAGAATTTGCTTAGCATCAGCTGCTGTCAGATCTCCTGATGGTCAGAGTCTGCCTAGAAACAACTGCAGTCAGATCTGTGTAGTCAAATTCTGTCTAGGAACAACCATTTTAAGATCTCTGATTGGTCAGAATCTGCCTAGCACCAGCTGCTGTAAAATATTTATTAATCAAAGAATGCCTAGCAACATTTGCTGTCAGATCCTAAGTGGTCAGAAGAATCTTCTTGGCAATAGTAGCTATCAGATCTTGACTTGTCAAAACTTGCTTAGCCAAAGCTGCTGTGAAACCTCTGATTGGTCACAATCTGCCCATCAACCATCACTGTCAAATCCTGACTGGTCAGAATCTGCCTAGCAACAGCTGATTTCAGATCCTTATATGGGTCATAGTCTGCCTGGTAACAGCCTCTGTGAGTTTTCTAGATTGGTACAAATCTACATCACAACCCTGTCAGATTGCCTGATGGTCATTATCTGCCTAGTAATAGCCACTGTAAAAACTCCTGAGTCATCAAAATCTACTTAGTAACTGCCACTTTCAGATCCTGACTGGTCAGATTTGCATAGAAAAAGGCACAATCAGATTGCATAGCAACAGCCCCTCTCAGATCTCTTGATGACCAGAATCTGCCTAGCAACAGCCCCTGTAAGATATTCTGATGGTCAAAATCTGCCTAGTAACCACCACTGTCAGATCTTCTGACTGTTCAGAATCTACCTAGCTACAGTTGCTGTCTAGGCCTGATTGATCAGAATCTGAAGAACAACAGCCACTGTCAATTTTTGATTGGGTAGTGTCTGCCAAGCAACAGCTGCTGACAGATTGCTCAGAATATGCCAGAGATGGTGATGGGTGCATTTGCTCATGATGCAAAATTATGTATTTTCATATAAAGATCCCATCTATTTCCCATTTGTAATTTGTTTCTGAGTTTTATTTTATTTATGAATTTCTACCATTGTGCTCTACTCTGCCTTAGGCAAAATGGAAAAACATAGGAAAAAACTTATATTTTTCTGTATATAAGTTTTGAATTGTTATTTTTTTAATCACTGCAGGAACAAGAGGATGAAAAGTTCCACATGGAGAGCTTAAGGGTGAAATGTTCACCACACACAGTGTTTGGTGAACATATATAACATATATGATGTGATGCTCATGAGGGAACAAATTAATGATTAGGAAGCTCCTGACACACCAGAAGTTATGGCCAGGCAGTTATTTACTTAAAATACTATATGCAGTGATATATATATTAACATATACATATACTTCAACCCTTTTTAAAAAATAGCATCTATAATAATATATATGGTATGTGATTTAATATGAAATTAGATAATATGTTCACCTGGTTTGAACTAAAGTAATATATTGTATTAAATTTTACACTATTAATTGATAACTGTTATATATACTCCACTCTGGTAGTAAATTAAAAATAATATATGTGATATATATACATCATATTACATATATTTTGCAGCATTTATTTAACAAGTACTAGAAAATAAATAAAAATATGGTGGAATCAGACTACTACATCTATTATTAGCCTTATTCATGTTTTAAGAGAAAATAAAAAACTTTATTAAATAACATAAAATAAAACACAAAAATATAAAACAAAAGCCATATTAAAAAAGAAGGACCAATGATATGTGTAAGGTGAATGCCCCCTGAGGTTAAAGTTCACACAGTTATGATCCTATCATTAGAAGATGACTGATATACTCAGGATAGTTTATCCATTTCTGATATGAGACTGTTGATTCCAAAATGGAAATAGGATTTTCAGACAAATAATTTAACATAACAAGGTCCTGATGTGAGATCTTATCACTTGTCCTTGTGAATAAAGAGCCAGTGTCAGCAACAAAATGGTTTCTGGTGAGAAGGAGAAAATTGTTTCTGCAGCTGCAGATGTTGCTTTTAATGGAAAAATGTCTGCTATTTTAGTATTTACAGAAAGATATTACTTCTAGCTACTGTGGCATGAAATATACCTGAATATGTGGGCTTGTTATTTGCAAAGTTAGTTTTGTATAACTTTTATAAAATTAGGTTGTTATTTCTGCCTCTTGGGTCTTCTTGGAAGAGAATGAAGAGACACCCAACAACATACATCATTTTAAAGAATCCCTGAATGTTTCTGGCATCTAATTTCACCACATTCCTCATATCCTGGGGTTTCAACAGAACCTTGTCGTCCTGGCTTCAAACTTTGGAGTTGAGGCACAGCAATATTTTGTGCAAAGTTAGTCTCACATAATTTTTACATAATTATATTTTTATGTTATTCCTCCCTCAGTTTGGGAACAAGAAATCTTCCATTTTACACTTCAAAGTTTTTTTCATCTTACAAAATTTTGTTAATATGACAAAATAAATCAACAATAAAAATTTCAATGATACCTGAGCCAAATTTATAAAAGAATCATTAGGAAGCTTTAAGGCTTCAAAAAGAAGTAAAAGAAATTTAGAAGATCTAAGAGTAAGAGAAATAGTTTTCCAATGTGAATAGCAAAAATTTAAATAAATATTTATAATTTTTTGAGTTTTACATTAAGTAATGTTACAAAAACCCTTTCAATTTGTGTCTACAAAACAACTTATAATCCTTTGAAAACAAACATAGAATTTTTTCTCATTAATTCTCATTAATTATATATTTCCTTCTGTAAATCTATTAATTCAGAGATATTTAAAATGTATCTATGAATATGCATTGCTAACAAAACAATTAATATTAATCTGTTCCTCATAATTTTGGCATTATTTTCTTACCTCCTTGCTTCCAATTATGCCCCCTCTACTATTCTTTTCTACTTTTCAGGAATAATTACCTTAAGTTACTCTTTTCATGGGAAAAACTGAGAGTGTTGACCTAAGCCTTTAATCTCATAACTTCAGAGACATAGATCTGTCTGTTTTTATGAATTCAAGGCAGACTACCAAATAAATAGCTGATGCCTTTAATCTTAACCTGAATGGGTTAGAGTTGGCAAAGGGTATTTAAGATAGGCTTGGGAAAACAGTAGCAATTAAAAGCTACCAGGAGTTAAGCTAATGAAGGTGGAAGACAGATGGGTGAGATTTGACTACAGGGTTTATTCTCTTTATATTTCAGCCTTTCCCTGACACCTGACTCTGAGTCTCTTTCATTACAATCAGAATTTGTGCAAGACTCTACAGTCTTTTTGGCCACCTACAGGTGTATGTCCCTTTATATTTCTGTGGATATGTTCTCTGAGCATTGGGATGCTGCCATTTTCCCTAGAGCAGTGTTAGAGTTATTGGAAAACCATTTCTGTAGTCTTCAAACTGAACATCTTTATATTTACAGAAGCTGTGAGAATAAGCTATGTTTGAAATAGTCTGTGATAGCTGGATTCTGTCGTCCACAGGAATGTGGTTTGTCAGCATTGATCCAAGTGAGTGAGATGATGTAAAAGCAGCTTGACTCTATATGTGAAGTGTTACCATGAAACAGAATAGTTTCATTCACATACTCAGTATGTCAAGTTCTTCTAGGTATGTCTGAATGTACTTTACAGTCTTATAACTCTGATGATGTTATCCAAAGCTACAATATCAGTAGTTGAGCCAATACGTGTGAGCAAAACACCAGGAGGCCTCAGCCCTGCACAAAGAAGTAGGAGAAATTCAGAAGCTCTGAGAGTCAGAGATATACTTTCCCAAAGGGAATAGACAATTTTTGGTGACTATTAAAACTTCTTTTTTTTACTAAATAATACTACAATAAATTCCTCTCCAAATGAAATTACACAACTGTTTTCCCTTTGTAGCACATTCATGATTTATTCAATAATTATTGCTATTGAATATAATAAACTAATATATTTAAATATATATTTGTAATATATACACATATATTGTATACATTACTTTATGTAGCAACTATTAATCCATATGTAATTATATCATATATTAATAATCATATGTACATATATATTAATATAAATTTCTTACTAAATTAATTCTTTTTATTTAGGGGTTCCTCCCACCTGTGCTATTCTCTGCTTCTTTCCTCACCTGCCATCATTCATCTTCTGCTCTATTTTAGTCATTTTTATGTCTTATTTTTTGCCCCATGACATCTTTTCTTGTCTTTTTATGCATTTTTAATGCTATGCTTTCTTTTGTTTTCTTTCCTTTTTCTAATGTAAAAATTGTATTTTACATCTTTAAATGTTTTTCCCTATGTCTTTTGATGATTGAGCAATCAGCTATGTCAATTTCAGTGCTTCTGCAAGGAACAAATCTTTTCTTCTCAGGATAGTTATCTATTCTTTCTAAGAATGGGTAGGACAGGTGGTTCAGAATATAGAGATGAGCTTTTGCTATATCTGAATCAAATAGCAAGGTCATGTTGACAGTGCACAGTTTGTTCTCATGAGTCATTAGCAATTGTCAGGAACAAAGGGGCATTACAGTTTCAGGGAGAAGAGGGAAAAGAAAGACTATTCTGTAAAAGCCACAGAGAAAGTTGTTTTTTACCAACATTTTTAACAGTAAATATGTTGAGTTTGTAGCCTCATGACTTTCGTAGAAGAAGCTGCCTCTTAGGGTGTAAAAACCATTCCCAAATGAGCAATGCAATTCACTAAAATTTTAATGGAAACTATCCTCTCTTGTTACCACTTTTGTTGAATATATGTGAGCATAAAAGTTTGTGAGCATGTTGTCATTTTTTGAGTCATATGAATATGATATTTGGCAGCCTGTTTTTGAGTGTGTGTGTCTGTGTGTTAGTATATGTGTATGACTGTGTCTATATTCCTATGTAAGTGAATGTTTGTGTGTGTGTCTAGTTGTGATAGTGTGTATTTGTATGTGAGAATCTGTGTGAGTCTATGACTCTGTATGTGTCTTTTTATTTATTTGTGTGTGTCTCACTGTGTGTGTAAGTCTATGTCTCTATTTGGATATGTGTTTGTATCTCTGTGTATTTGTGTGTGTTTATATATGTATGTGTGTGAGTCTGAGTCTCTGTTTTTGTATGTGTCTGTGTATGAATGTGTGTGAGAGTATTTGTCTGTGTCTGTTGGCCATATTTTGATTTCCACAGATCACAGCAACAATGACTCTGTAAAATACTAAACTTATCATTACTATGGTTTCAGTAGTTCAACCAAAATTAATTTGGGTAAAATATTGTTGTACTGTTTAATAAAATTGTAATTTTACTAGTTTTAGGTCTACAATCTGAGAGAAAAAATTGAGAAATTATTGATGTGCTTAATACAATATGGTCATAGATTTTGTTTAAACTTGACAAAATAGTTTTGGAGATCATAAACACATCATTTTGCTAAACATTTTTGTCTTTAAGTTTTAGCATGACTCTTTATTGTTTTCTAAATAGTGTCCTGTATTTCTTTAGCAACAGTCACACAATAACCTGCATTATTGGGATGTGTGTTTGGCTGTAGAATTTTTTAGTTATGAAACTATAAAATGGGTAAACACAAAATTTATCGTATATGTACTTTGAAGGTAGAACAAAATATATTGTAGGAGCCTGGAAGAATATCTATAAATATAGAAGCCTTCTAGACTAAGTATATGCATGCTGTGCTGGAAAGGCAAAGTTGGCAGAACTATACTTTCTAATTCACATGATCTCCAGTAATCCAGGTGCTAATCTGATTGTATTCAAATGCACAGCTCAGAGGCATTTCAAGTTGATTCAAGATTAAATTCCTATACCTCATATAAAGGCTGATTAAGGTATTCATCTATAGGGAATGAGATCTGATGAGTCAGTTAATGCACCAGGAATAGACTCTTGTCTGACTACAAGAAACTCCACAAACTGACTATGCTGTTTGACTGTCATCTATATTTTGAGAGTTTACTTACTTTCCATGAATGTTTCTCAGCTGTCATTTCAGAGCCAATAAGGTCTCAATTGTTGTGTCAGCTGTCTCTGTGTCTCTTCTCCTCATGATTCTAATCACTTTGCTCATCTACACTCTCCTCCTTCTCTTTTACTGGAATGGAAGCTCAAACTGTTGTTTAGCTATGGATATTTGCTTTTGACTCCATCAGTTGCTGAAAGAACATTTTATATTGGCTACTAAGGTACTTATTTATTTGATTATAGGGTGAATCATGTTTAAGCACTCTCTCCACTATTGTTTGGAGCCCTAGCCAGAGGCATTTTAAAAGTTCTTGGGTGTTTCTTTAGCACCAGGTTGCTCTCTAACACCACAATGTCTCACTTTATCAAGCTATCCATTTATTTGTTCTCTCTCTCTGCTAATCTCCATATTTAACCCACCCCATTCTCTCATGATCTGTTCCTACCTCCCCTTTCTCCTTCTCTAAGATCTTATTTACTGACAAGATCTCCTATTACCCGTTTTCAGAGCACTCTATTTATTTTTCTCTTAGGTTCCTCCAGTTAAATTTTTTCTCAGGGGTTATATATTGTAGCCTGGTTATCTTTTGCTTTATATCTAAAACAAACTTATGAGTAAGTACATATTATGTCTATCTCTCTACATCATCATTACCTCACAGAGAATGATACTCTCCAAGTTAAATATTTTAGTAGTAGAATAATAAAGATGAAGGAAAGAAGAAAGGATGTGGATAAAGCTAGAAATTTAAAAATTAGAATAAGAACAGAGAATTACAGTTTAGAAATTATAGATAATTAGAACAAAAAAAACTAGAATTAAGACAGAAATAAAAAAACACATACCATAAAGATCATTTTCTTTTCTTAAGTTATAGAATTTATTTCTTTCCTACCTCTTGAGAAATATTTTCTCATAGGACCTTGGGTAGTTGTTGGGCTTTCATATCTCTCCCCTACACAATTTGGATAATTTTAGTTAGAAAAGCTAGATAGAGACAAGACAAGCTAATGTTAGGAATTCACAATAATAACAAGTATTTTTGTATTTATTTGGAGTGGTAGGATCTCAATGACAGAGAAAACAAACATCAAACTACAAATTTAAGCACACATAAAAGTCATTGAAACATGGTAAATATTCCAAACATATAAGAAAAGTAATTTTCACCTTTATGTGTGAGAGA
>PVIH01027431.1:0-16961 GCA_004025045.1 Sigmodon hispidus | reverse complement strand
TCGAGGCTTTTTTTCATATCTTCTTTGAGAGCTTCGATGATCATCAAAAAGGAATTTTTGGTGTTGCTTCCTTCTGTTTCCTCTTCATTGCTCAGTTCAGGTCTTGTATTTGTAAAATCGCCACTCTCTTCTGGAGTTACCATATTGCCTTTTGTATTATTATGTAATTTCTTGCACTGACGTTTGCCCATGGGTTCAGCTTAAACTTTTTTATATCAGTAATTTAATTTTATAATTGCTAATGTAGAGAATGCTGCTTCACATAAATATATAGCACAAAATAGGGAAAGTATGTTAAGGCCATTTCAGAAATTCTATCTAAGTCAAAATTCATGTAATTTTTTTCTATTAAATTCAAGGCACCAACTCAAACTAATAAAAGGTCTTGACAGGTCATAAAGCAATATACCTAAAACCCATAAGAAAGATACAAGTTTTCCTCAGGTTCCTTAGGAAAACTCAATATGGAATAAAACTGAGTCATAAGTCACAAGAATATACTGGAGAAAAACTAACAGTGTTATTTTTTATAAATGAATGTCTAACACCTTCTAGTTCCAAAGAGATAGTGTTAGGTAGGGGCATGATTAGAGAAAAGAAGAGTTTCAGTCTGCATATTGTGGCTCTGAGGAAATTAGGGCAGTTTTCAACTACTTAAGCACACAGAAGTTAGGAGAGCCTTTCCTGTGAACTGGGAAAACCTCAGGGCTGAGTGTAAAGATTCCCATAGCAAATGTGTTGTTCCAACATGGAATGGCCAGAACATGCATTATGCAGAAGACACACCTCTTTCATCCATATGCATAATAAGGCCTGGCTATGTAAACCTGCACATACCAGCACCCTCATAAGAAAAAGACCTGCATGACCTGTTCTCTTTTTCCCTTCCATCTGTATCTGCAAGTTTCTTAAATAAACTCCAGCATGGGTTACTGGCAGTGTGATTAGTTCCCCATGTTCATTAACTACAGTTGGTCCATGACTTGATTACGCTATTTCCTGTGCCTAGGTGCAAAGAGGTGCTAGGGGACCCTGGGCCGGGGCCCTTACCAGCCCACCTGCCATCTGTCCAGCTGTGGCGTATTTGCACACCACTGGCCTCAATTGTTAAGTCTTCCATTTCCAGTCAGTGTAAACACAAACTATTGTCCCTGAAAGAGACCAATGATTGTCCAGCTTTCAGGGGACTACTCCCAGCCATGATCTTCACTGGTCATGGCTGTTCTGCTCGCCTGACACTTATTTCTGACCTTCTCTGTTATTGAAGCCTACCTGGATCACTGGATCTCCTGGACTCTATCCCAGGCTTTGTCCTAACACCTATCCTAGGAACTGACAAGTGCTTAGTGGTAGCTAGCATTGTTCTCTCAGAACCATGAGTTAGCTGGGTGATGACCTAGATTTAGCAGTGGAATTGCTCCCCCTGCCTCAGTAATGGAGAATAAGCCAGCAAAAATGTCTCCCCATCTTCACCTCTAGGATATGTTCTTGAGACTCTAGGCCACTTAGCCTTAGGCCTTACCTAGACATCACCAAGCGTATTCATTTTTGCACAAAAAATGGCCTAAGTACTCATTAGATAATTACTCAAAGTGGCACATAATGGCTTGATGTACCCAATACTTTACAGGAGCTTTCTAACTTTTGCCAGCATATGGGCAGATGGAAAGAGTTTCCCTATGTACAAGCCTTCTTATATCTTAGCTCTAAATCCTCTCTTTGACTTCCTGTTCTCCTGCCCAATTGCTTAGTCACACAACCAGATCCTGAGGAACCTCACATTTCTTCTCTAGATCTTGCTAATGACTCCCCACCTTTCTGACCTGAAGGCTCACCCTCAGTTCCTCCAAACTCTTCCTCTCCAGCAACCTCAAGCGCTGTGCCTACATTCACCCTTCTGGTCACTTGTTTTGTGCCTAAGGACTCTTACTATCACTCTGACCAAGTTCTCCCTCTGTGGGAAGTGGCTGGTGTAGAAAGGATAGTGAAAGGTTCCTCTGACAGAACTCTCTCAGGTGGCCAAAAAATTGGGCTCTTATACTTCTAACTCTACCATCTTCATAAAGAATGTCAATATATTACTCAATCCTATGATCTCCCTTTTTATCATACACACACACACACACACACACACACACACACACACACACACTACTAACAAATAACATGCTCCCTGTTCTCTGTTTGGGAACAGGCCAGATTTCATGCAGACGAGGGTCACTAGACTAATACACCACACCTGCCAGGGGCTGAGGTAGGTACTGACTAGAATTACAATATACCAAGAGGGGGGCCTTACCCAGAGATCGGTTTGAAACCTGTTTACTGGTGAGTCATTGTAAAGCTACTCTAAAGCCAGTCAATTTTGAAAAAATGCAAAAAAACTGTCCAGGATAAACAAGAAACTCTGTCCCAGTTTTTGAAATGCCTCACAAATGTTCTCTTATAGTATACTAACCTAAATCCTGAGAGCGCTGAGGGAAGGCAACATCTCATGACCCCATTTTTTTTTTTTAACACAGAGCTTGCCTGACATCAGAGCCACACATTTAGATCTCTTGAGAGAAAATCACTGACCCTGAAGGCAGAGCAGTCTTAGCACTGGCCTTGAAAGTGTACCACAGAACACTCCTCCTTTGTTGGTGGGAGTGTAAGCTTGTGCAGCCACTTTGGAATGCAATACGGAGGTTTCTCAGAAAATTGAGAATCAATCTCCCCAAGGACCCAGCAATATCACTTCTGGGCGTATACCCTAAAGACGCACATTCACACTCCAAAGGTATTAGCTCAACTATGTTCATAGCAGCATTATTTGTAATAGCAAGAACCTGGAAACAACCTAGATGTCCCTCAACTGAAGAATGGATTAACAAACTGTGGTACATCTACACAATGGAATACTACTCAGCAGTAAGAAAAAACGATATCCTAAAATTCTCAGGCAGATGGATGGATTTGGAGAATATCCTCCTGAGTGAGGTATCACAATCTCAGAG
Organism: Sigmodon hispidus; assembly: GCA_004025045.1. Classification (NCBI taxonomy): domain Eukaryota; kingdom Metazoa; phylum Chordata; class Mammalia; order Rodentia; family Cricetidae; genus Sigmodon; species Sigmodon hispidus. The sequence continues at coordinate 13,965 of PVIH01027431.1, read as the reverse complement.
AGATAAGCAGGGGATGTACTCACTCATTAGTGGTCTCTAAACAAACAAACAAGAAAAAAAGCCAAACATGCCCAAGCGGCAAACCACAACCACTGAACAGCTTGGGATCAGAAACACCCTGGACTGACCCTTCAAACCCCAGTCCATCTATAGGAACACCTGACTCACTCTCGAGGGAGGGGGGACAAAACTGGATTTGGCCAGGAGTGGAGACTGATCCAAGCATTATTGGGTCAGTGGGACCATAGGACTGTCTACTCCCTGCCCAGGGAAGGGATGGGGAGTTGCAGAGAAGAAAAATGCCAAGATGTGGTGGGAGGGGGAAGGGACTTTGAATTAGGATATACAGGGATGGGAAAAAAAATTCAGAGGGAAAGCTGAACACAAAGAAAATATATGTGTAGCAATCTTATTTGTATTTCCACCCTTGATAAGTCATGCTTATGATTCTTATCCTCTTCATAGTTATTGTTAACTTTTCCTCATTTTAAATTCATGTTACTGTTTTTTTGTTAAATACAAAATAAAGAAGGAAAAAAAAAAGAAAAACAGCAATATTATTTGTGAGAAAAAAAATAAAATATACACTACCAAAAAAAAAAAAAAAAGAAAGAAAGAAAGAAAGAAAGTGTACCACAGAAGGGATGAGAATGCCCACCAGGAAAAAATACTTCCTGCTAGTGAAAACTATCTGACCAGTTCCTTTGCCTCCTCTCACAGCAAGGAAACCTACAAGTGTGTGTTTTAAGTGTAGTCAACAGGGTCATTGGTCCTGCTCTTCCTCTAGATGACATCAAGGGAAACATTGGTCCAGTAACTGTCCCCATGCCCCACACGGCAAGGGGCATCTTACATGGACACCTCCCCAGCTGATCTTCTAGGCCTGTCCATGGATGATTGATGCTGCAAGAACTTCCATGACCTGACCATCTTCACATAAAGGGAGCCTCAGATATTCATAATGGTATCAGGGAGATCCATCTCCTTCCTCGTGGACACTGTTGCCACATACTTACTCAGTCCAAGACCTCTTGCTCAGTAAATCTGCAGTAGTTCCTATTCATTCTGTTGTATCTAATTTTGTCTACAATTCCTCCAGGAATCTCTCACTTCTCAGTTCTAGACCTAAAAAATGCCTTTTTTCCTCTATGCCCCTTAGCCTCAGAATATCTTTGCTTTCACCTGGACCAATCATTCCTTAAAAAATATTCTTGTTAAAATGTCACAGGAACTTCACTTTGATTGGGTAAAACTATTGCCCTTAGCTCTTTTCAGGCTCCAGGCTCTTCCAAAGAGACCTCTCAGTACCTCGCCATTTGAACTCCTATATAAAAGGCCAGTTTTACCTCCTAGAATTTCATGCAATCTTCACCCCTCCCTGACCACCTACCTTCACTCCTTCTTCAAAATCTCCTTCTATGGGCTTTTACAGACTATTCTCTGCCTAAGCTATGTCCCAACCCCTGTCCTCCCCAAATCAACATTAGGGATCAAGTCCTCCTCTCTCTCAAATGGACAGGACTATATAAAGTAATTCTTACATCCCCCATAGCTGCCAAACTCAAATGCTTCCCCCATTGGATTCATCTGTCTAACCTTAAACCCTTCATCCCTCTCCTGCCCCGAGATACTCACCCCTGCATCCTCAGATCTCAGAAGAGACCAGTGCCTTTGCGTCCAATTTTGGAAGGGTAAGACTCTATTTCATGTCTCTTTTCCTAAAATCTCTCTCTGAGTTTTTGGTTCCAGCCTGCCTCTACAGAATACAGAAACACCCAGAGCCTGAGTCAAGATGGCCATCACACCAGCTAAACCACTTATTGGCAGACAAAAGGCTCTGAGGCATTTTGTAGCTTTGCCCTGCTCCCTAGACCTTTGGTGCCCAGTAACCTCCTAGCAGAATGAAAAAACCCAGAAGCCACATTACAGTTAGTAACAGGTAAAACAAAAAACCCACTTTGCCCTATCCCCTCAGACCTTTTGTGCACCATAACTTTTCAGCTGACCATTCCCTTTGAGGACCAGAGCTAAAAAAAAAACAAGAATCATTTTAAAATCAGTAACAGGTAAACAAAAACACAAGACATTTTTAACCTCTTCCCACCCCCAGACCTAGGAGACCTACAAATCAACTTTATTATGCAGCTTATATCACTAGTGGTCCTCAGTCACTAACCACTGGAAACCCTTAGGGGGAAAATACAGAAATAACTACTTTAAGGTTTATTTCTTTAGAGGTTCATTTCAGTCTAACTTAACAGTTCTACATGCCTCAGTTTCAGACTCCCTCTCCTCCCCATGTGACTCCCTGCAACCTCAATACTAACATCTAAACTTCTGATAGCAGAGTACCAGTACTATACCATTATGAATTCTGTCACTTCTTAAGGTTCTCTCACTAAGTCATAATTTTTCCAAGCTCCAGAAAATCAAAAGTCAACTTGAAATTCATTAAACTGCACCTTGAACTTATGTGGAGTATAGAAAATGTCCCACACAGACCAAAAAGGATGAGAAGACTTAGGGCTTAAGAAATAGTTCTCATTCCCAAAAGACAATTGTCACCCATCTAATCCAGCTTGAAGCAGCCCCAAGAGACCATCGCCCCTGTTCCCATCCGATTCATGTACCTCTGCCCCCTACACAAATCCTGATCTCTTTTTCTTTTTATAACAAACATAAAGGTAGAATATAAGGGTATAACTTCCCATGGTAGTTACCTGGCAAATGTATTGTTCCAACATGGCACAGCCAGAACATGCCACATGCAGAGGGTATGCCCCTTTCATCCATATGCATGTTCAAGCATGGCTATGTAAACCTGTGTGTAGTGGGATTATGGTGTGTTGTAAATATTTGTCCCTCCCACTGGTTTAATAAAAAGCTGATTGGCCAGAGGCAGACAGGAAGTATGGGCAGGGCTACGAGACTAAGAAAACTGTGGGAACATCTCAGAGCAGATCAGAGACACCACAGAGAGGCCAGGAAATGCACAAGAAAAAAGTTGAAATGTTACTGAAAACAGGTACCAAGCTGCATGGCTGAACAAGATAAGAAACATGGGTTAAGATGACGAGTTAGCAAATCAATCAGCAATCAGCATAAAATTAATATAAGTGTCTGTATGTCTCTGTGGGTCCACCGGTCTGCCAGTCTTGGACCACAGGCCAGACAGGCCAGAAACCTATTACAACACCTGTGTACACCCTAACCCTTACAATGAAGAGACCCCAGTGGCCTGTTCTCTTTTTTCCTTTTGTAGGCATCTTCTCTTTCTGAAAGCTTCTGAAATAAACTCTAGTGTGGGTTACTGGTACTGTGAATTGTTCCCTTTGCACATTAACAACACTGAGAAGATAGTCACTGGGGAGACAGTTGGAATTTCCTTCTCCTATACTTAGATACTAAGATTCCAATTCCTTTGTTACCCATAAAATGGGCAAAATTTGATTCTGTCACCTGTTCCTCCCTAATTTTCCATCATGTGTTTATCTCAGGCTCCTTTTAGAACCTAGTACACTCTTTCTCTTTCTCTCTTACATACATACCCCTTCCTGGAGAACTCCTAATGGTCTTTCAAGTCTCTCCATAAGTTTGGCTTCTCTGAGAAATGTTTCATAGGTAATAAGATACCACAAGAAGTGTAGATGTGAACATAAAAGGACCTCTCAAAAGATAATAGGTCCTGACTCTGCTGTTCTCTGCCTTTGTGACTCTAGGAAAGTTACCACAACTTTCTGTGCTTCAGGGATCATATTAATTAGAAGATATTAATAATTAACAAGCTTGTGGGTCATTATGGGGTTATGATACTACAATATAACTAACATACATATATGGTCTTCACACTACTCCCTTCACAAAACTCCTAAAACTCTTGGGATTTCTTAATCAAGGAGGATTCTTTTTTGTTATTTACATTAAGTACAATTCAGCCATCCCTAAGTTTTTATTCTCAAGAGCACTTTTAGAAGCTGAGAAATGGTTGCCAGAGGAACCAATATGTGATTAAGAATCAACCTTTGGTTCTAACCCCAACCTCCAAGAAGGGAAGGGGGACTGGGGATTTAGTCAGTCACTGATAGCCAACAATTTAATCAACTATGTCTGTCTAATGGAACCTCAAACAAATAACCCTTAAGTGATGGGATCTAGAGATCTTTGTAAGCTGGAGAAATTCTAAGAGAGTGGTATACCAGCAGAGAACATGGCAGCTCCAGGTAGCCCTACCTACCTGTCTTATTTATCTATTCATTCCATTTTCTTATTCATAAGTTGTGTGGTTTATAGTAAACTAGTAACGTTAAGCAAAGTGCCTTTCTAACCTCTGTGAACCATTGTAGTGAATAAGAGAACTTGAGGAGAAAGTTGTGGGAGCTCCTGGTTTATTGCCAGTCACTCAGATGTACAGGTCACAACCTAGGACTTGCAATTGGCATCTGAAATGAAATTTGCATGTCCATAGGATCATCATTTGGCATTTCTCCATGATACCTTAAAGGGTTTTGAAGAAAAGAAAGCTAGACAAAGACCAGGCATCTAACAGGCCAGTCAGGAGTTCTAAAGTCTTCTAGCCCTCAGGCTGTTTCTGGACCACCTAGACTATGAGTTCCTTCTCAAATCTGGACCTTAAAACTCCTGATCCTCCTGAGAGGATGGCAGACCTGTATGCCATAGACTAGTTTAGGAGGTGCTAAGGAAGTGGACCTTTGTCCTTTGCTGTACTAAGCCAACACTCCACCTACCCAGTCTAGTGGCTGCTGACAATGGGAGGGTTAGTGTGGAGAAAAGGAAAATTTGTATTTATCATTAGAAGTAATGTAAATTCACAGTTAAAAAAGAGGTTTTGTGGGTTTTTGTTTTTGTTTTGTTTTGTCTTTCTCTTTTAGAGGCACACATGATCTTTAAAAAAAAACCTACCTAAGACAGCTGGATGAAGTGGTGCATGCCTTCAGTCCCAGTGCTGAGGATGTAGAGGCAGGCAGATCTTTGAGTTTGAAGCCAACCTGGTCTAATAGTGAGTCCCAGGCATCTAGGACTACGTAGTGAGACCCTATCTAAAAACAAACCAAAAACAACCAACAAACCAACAAAAAAGATCCTAAGACATTTTCTGATATGTGATACATACTCACTCATCATTTTTAATCAAGTGTGCTATATGTGTGTGTGTGCTGATTAAGCATCTAAAAATATTTAGCACAGTATAAGACATATAGAGTTTATTTCTAAAGGGTAAATGATGTGGCATGTCTTTCTGTAGGCTGTGAATAACATTGGCTAATAAAGGGACTGTTTTGGCTTATGGCAAGGCATCTTAGAAGCAGGTGGGAAATGTGAGTGTAGACAAAAGGAAAGGAGGGAGGAATCAGATAGAGACACTTGCAAGCTGCCACCCAAGAGAGCAAGATATAATGGTACACAGGTAAAGCCAGTAACTACATGGCAATACAATCAATTAATAAAATGTGTTAAGTTGAAAGATCTAGCAAGTAATGAGCCTGAGCCATAAGCCAAACAGCATGTAATTAGTATAAGCTTTTGAGTAATTATTTTCTAAGTGGCAGCAGCACCAAGGGTGAGAAGATTCTTCCAGACTACAGGCCTGGATGGGTCAGGAAACTTTGACTACAGGTAAATATGCAATTAATTTAATCACACACTTATTAGGGGGAAATAGATAGTTATTAATTGGGTTATCTCATATAGCTTCTTATACTAGGAATCATTAACCTTTTAGTCCTGTTTCATACCATCTTAAAGCACTTATATATTTTGAGCACTTTTTATATATTCATATTATATATTTATATTATATATAAGTATTTAAGTACTTAGTAAGTACCAGGCATCATGAATGCTGTAGACACACAAAGAGAAGAAAAACTTAGTAGCATTGACCTTTTTTCAGAGAAAAGCAAATACACACACACACACACACACACACACACACACACACACGAAAGACAGAGAGAGAGACAGAGACAGAGAGGAGCAAATGTCATGAAAAAAAGAAAGCTGATTTAATAATTAAACATTTGACAAGCAATAAATACTATTATTGAGATTTTTACTAGAACTAGTGAATATTAATATGTTTGTGGAATTATATTTTATTCTATTCTTATATAATTTTAGACATTTTAAGGTGCACTAATGAAAACAGCTTACTGTTCTCCTGGGATGGACACTGGCAGTAGAAAAGTGGCCACCCATATTCCTCTGCATCCTAATCTTCAGAGTTTGCAGGTATGTTATACATTCCTAATCTTCAGAGTTTGCAGGTATGTTATACATAGGGCAGAAAGGCTTTGAGGAAGAAGCTAAGGATATCCAAGTAGTTAAGAGTAATTGTATGAGTCTTCTTTGGATAAGGAATGTGAAAGCCAGAAGGATGTAATGAAAGAGGGTGGCAAGGACCCTGCCTTTCTGTTGCTGGCTTTAAAGATGGAAAAAGGGCATGAGCCAGGAAATATGAATGGCTTCTAGGAGCTAAGCATGAACACAAGTAAACAAACAGAAAGAGCACCACATTTCAGTCCCACTAAGGCCGAATAAAGTATAGACTGAATTTCAGAAGATGTTACATAAAACATTACAAATTGACACATGAAAAAACTAAAGTTGAAGAATGTATTAACAAATTGTGGTACATCTACACAATGGAGTACTATTCAGCAGTAAGAAAAAATGGTATCCTAAAATTTGCAGGGAGATGGATTGATTTGGAGAATATCCTCCTGAGCAAGGTATCACAAACCCAGAAAGATAAACAGGGGATGGACTCACTAATTAGTGGACTTTAAACAAAAAAGCAAAAAGTAAGACATATCCAAGCTGCAAACCACAACCACTGAACAGCTTGGGATCTGAAACACCTTGAACCGGCACCTTGGATCCCACTCCCCCCAGAGGAACACCTGACTCAGTCTTGATGTTAAGGTGAGGAAAGTGGATCTGCCAGGAGTGGATACTGAACTGAGCAATATTGGGAACTTGGGACCTCCTGCCCTTGCTGGGGAGGAGATAAAGAGATGGGGAGAAGAGAGAGTGACTGGAAGGGGTAGGAAGGGGAAGGGAGTTTGAACAAGTGGATACATGGATAAAAATATGACTTTATTCATAATAACAAAACTGCTGCAGATCTAAAAAAAGAAACTAAAATTGGCAAAGAGTAAGACTGGAAACTAGCTGAGGCCCACTAAAGTGGCTTGGCCCCAGTGGCTCAGGAACATAAGCAGTCCAAAGGGTCCAAAAGTAACTCATAGAAATTATAATACTAAAGTACACACTTCTGCTGGAGATTTCAGATGCCAATGAGACATGGAAGGCATGAAGTTATATGTTTACTTGGAACAAAGTATGTGCAGAAAATGTGTGCTATGCAAATGTGTCCCAACTCTCACACTATGCAAATGCAAGCACCCTTCCTTAAGGTATCATACAAGCCCCACCTCTCTATAGAATAGAACCCTTTGAATGCTAAACTTTCTCCCTTTCCCAGCCCATTCCCTCCCTTGGAAGTGACTATCTCTTAATAAACCATCTGATTCTGCTACAGCTACATCTTTGCTCAATGCTTTGGTTGGGAATGTAAAAACCTGGAAGCCCTCTAGAAGTAACTCCTAAACTCTGGTACCTGCTAATACTAGCTGGCAAACCATTTAGGAGATAAGGTTTACATCACTAATCCTCTAAATTTTCCACTTATTCTGGAGGCACCTGAGAGGAGCCAGTCCAAATTATAGGGACAGGTCTGGCAGTTAAGAACCATTTCAATGTCTGTCACTTGAAAACTCTTAGAAAAGGATAATCTGGTCAAAAGTCAAGATTAGAAATTACACTTCACTAAATGCAAGAAAATATTTAATTATCAAGGTACACTGCAAAATCATATACCATTCCACAGCAACTCTGGTAAGGACTACCTGGTAAAGGAACCTGGAATGTTTTCCTCCCCACTCCACCCCCAACAAGCATGCCTTCCTCAGAAATCCCTCTCTCCCTCTCTCTCCCTCCCTCCTTTGCTTCTATTCATTTCACTTTTCCCAAGGCTGATGAGGACAGTTGGTACAGGGTGGTAAGGATGCTATCTGGGCACTTACTATTGGTCCACATGTCAAAGGTCCAGGCTACAATCCCTGGGCATCAATGCACTAGAGGAACCAGTTGTGTAGACATTCATGTGGTATCAATGCTGCAGGGACCACTACTCCTTTGCACACTATTTCCTCTCTGGACTTATCTTCATTGCAGAAGTTTCACCTGTCTCTCTCCAACCTCCTCCCTTTTTCACTCTTCACTAACTGCTCTATACTTCTCTACTGCTTTCCTGTGTACTGTAGACAATCCTATCTCTAACAGTAGCCTTCCAGGTGGTAAAGCACTTCCTTGACCAAGAAATCAGGAACTATGTATTTTACCTTTTTTCATTTTAATTTTGATAGTAATCTGGAAAAAGAAAAGAAATAAAAAAACTACAGCTGTTAAACTGGAAAGCTTCTTCTCTGACAAGCCTAGGCACTTGGGCCTTTGTATAGTCTCTCATGAGAGAAATATTGTTCTGCCAAATTAGAAAAGAACAACTGCAGTGCTACCCATAGCAAGCACTTGTATTCCAGTCCTGGGAAATTTATTGTAAGATATGGTCCCTGGAGAGACACTAGAAATTTGTTTAAACCATGGCCAAGTATGAGTAAGCCTAGAAGGGCTAGGGGCTCAGGGGCTCAAAATGGTGTTTCTAACTCTCTGACAGTCTATGCTGAGTTCATCAGGTGATGGAATGGGGAGATGGACCAAACCATCAGGCCTTCTTGAGGACTTTGCACATGAGACAGAGGGTTACGTTCCTGGAAACAAGAGTCCTTCCATTTTTGTGTTTCCCCTATATTCTCCACTATGATCCACTGGAATAATTGAAATAAGTTTGATTCTGATAATAAAGACAAAGAAGCAAATATTTTGCTGTAATGCTGTCTTTGAACCAATGTAACCTGAGTGATAGGAAGATTTAGATTAAAGGACCTAAAATTAATCCTGATTAGATTCCTGAGGAGAAACAAGATCTGGGAAGAAACTAAAAGCTACACAAACAGAATATCTGTTCAAAATCTCATTGACTGACTATTTAGCACACACACCCTCCCAGATCAGGAATAAAATGGTTAACATCACAGCAACCCTAGGGAGCTAGCTATAGATGCAGGATGATGGAAAGTCTCCTTCCAGTGAAAAGAATAATTTTATTGAGAAACACATTAATTATAAGATCAGAGAGGTTAGATAAGTAGAAAACCCTGTTGTATTAGTCAGTGAACTCATTGAGGCATTTAGGAAATTAAGGTTACACTCAATTTGTTCTCTATCTACCATCTCTTTCTTTGGGATGTTGGCCATATTCTAAGTATGTTTTCTCTGATACTTTAGGCAGCCTTGCTTTTTCTCTTATGACTTCCTTCCCTGACTGACATGCCATTTTCTCCTTTTTTTACTCTATTCTCTTTTGGGCAGCTGCTGAGATTTACAGCTTGCCTGCCTTGGAACTTTTTTCTTTTCGATTTATTGTATTTTATGGGAATGTTTTGCCTGCTAGTATATATATGTGTGCCATGTGTGTGCTTGGTGGCTGAGGAGATCAGAAGAGATCTCCTAGGACTGGAGTTTGGATGGTTATAAGCCACAAAATGAGTGCTGGGAATTTAACCCAGGTCCTCTGGAAGAGCAACCAGTACTCCTAACTGCTGAGCCATCTCTCCAGCCTTGGAAGTTTTTTTAAACTAACAAATTTCCTTTGAGCTTCTGTTTGAGTCTTAATTTTTTTTTTAATAATGAGACTAAGAATCCCAAGAGGAGGCCCTGATTTCCATGCTATAATCTGATAACCACAATGAGATTCCTCAAAATTCTGATAACAAGCAGGGACTGAACTCAGATCATCAAGCTTGTCAGCAAGCACTTTTACCCACTGAACCATCTTACTGGTTTAACTTAAGTACAAAGATAGTCTTATTTATATAAATATATCCCTCATTAGTGGGTAACTCCACCAATGTCATAAATTAGATCAGGTCAAATTAATAAGTCCAGGTTTAATAAACAGACCAAAACAAATCCCAGGTGGCTGACTCTTGGGAAGGCAGGTGAGAGAGCAAGTGGCAGGTCTGGTAACCAAGTTTTAAATACCCTGTAGGCATGGTCTTGAGCAGCTATGGGGGATGAGCTAATCCTTGGTGGGCTTTCTGAGAGGCAAGGTCTGGAATGAGAGAAGTGAGACCTGAGCATGGAATGCAACCCCTCCCCCAAGCTGGAGATCCACAACTGTTGTAACTTTAATTTATGTTTTAGGTTCCTTCATTGTTTTTCTTTTGGCATTGTTGGCATAATATATACTACATGACAACAATTGCATAGTTTTAATTTATTCTACCTTTGGATTTTTCTTATAATTATTCTTTTGTCTTTTGCCACATTCTCAATATGTAACTATGAGTATGTTCACTTTTTTGGCAGCTTGAGGAATATCATTCATGAACTCAAAAGTTAAATTGATGAGTACAGCTGTCTTCTAAGACCTCCTTGCTCAAGACATGCCAACAACAGCCCCTACTTGTAGTGTGATTCAGGTGCTACTTAGGGAAGCCCAGATGTGTATGTACCTCCTGAGTTCAGGACCCCTATGGGCATTGTCAGAAACAATAGAGACCTGGGGAACCCTGACCTGCTCCCCTGTTTTGTTCTTGCATTTTTGAGAAGCAGATCAGAGGCCCAGTGTAGGACAGCTCCACTCTCCAAGAACTGTCTTAAGGTTCAATTTATATCATGAGTATTTATATTACCCTCAATAAATATCAGTCCTTTATACAATATATTGCAAGTGAATATTTCGGCAAAATCTGGCACCCAATGTGGTAGAGTATGAAACTCTTAATCTCAGGGTTGTGGGTTTGAGCTCCACAGTGGGCACCATCTGTAGTAAGAGGTTTCTGGTCCATCCTAGTCCCAAGGTCCAGAACTGTCCACTGCTGCTTAGGCCTCCCAAAATGTCTCAGATGCTTATTAATTACATGCTGTTCGGCCTATGGCTTACAAATATTGCTAGCTAACTCTTACATCTTAACTCAACTCATTTCCATTAATCTGTCTTGCCACATGGCCTGTGACTTACCTGTGTTACCTTTACATACTGGTTCTTGGGCTAGCTGAATGATGTCTCCCTTGACTTTGCCTCCTTCCCCTTTCTAAGTTCTGATTTCCCCACCTACTTCTAAGATGCCTGTAGTGGAATTACATTCTGTTACATAGTAAATAATTGTCCCACCTAATAGTTTAATAAAAACATTGATTAGCTAAAGGCAGACAGGAAGTGTGAGTGGAGCTACCAGACTGGGAAAACTCTGGGAACAGGAAGAACAGAGAAGAGACACCACAGAGATGCCAGGAGACACAGAGGAACAAAGTTGAAATGCTGCTGAGAAAAGGTACCAAGTTGCATGGTTGAACAAAATAAGAATTATGGGTTGAGTTAAGATGAAAGACTTAGCAAGTTATATGCCTGGGCCCTGGGTCAATCAGCATAAAATTAATGTAAGCATCTGTGTGACTCTATGGGACTGCCAGATTGCCAGACTGCCAGACTGCCAGACTGCCTCTGGTCTAGGCCTGAAAGTACAGGCCAGAAACCTAATACTACAGATGCCCGCCATAGGTCAAGACAGTTTCTTTATTAACAGCATACAGAAAGACATCCCACATACCTACTATGCCCAGGGATATTTAGTTATCAAAAGAAGTGCTGGTTTACAGTCAGCAGCATACAGCAGTTTCAAACTAAACTCTTTGTGCTGTAGGGATTCCAGCCAATATCTATCACAAGGAAGCCTCTCTGACAGATAGGTTGGAGAGGGAGAGTTCATGGCCCTTCTTAGGGAGTGACTACACTTCTCAACAGAATAGAAATAGTTACAAAAGATACAACACCCTAAATAGGACCTCTCACATAATCAAATGAATAACCACCCTAAGTGCCATCATAAAACTTACATACAACAGTGAATAGAAGTAGAGGTAGGGATACATGGTTGAGCACTGGGCTGAATTCCTAGTCCAGCTGATAGCAGGGGAGGAAACTCTATATGAGCAAGGGGATAGGGACTATGAGGAAAATTCTCACAGTGATGGCTGGCTAGAGCTCTGGGGAGCTCACTGAATCAAGAACAGTCACCTGGGAACCATTAGGAAAAGAACTAGGCTCTCCAAGGATAGGCAACTGTCCACTCACATAGGCAATATGTGGAGCCTCATGGGGGAGGGAATCAGACTTTGTTTCTCTGCATGGACTAGTACCTTGGAGCCCATTCCCTCCAGAGGAACACCTAACCCAGTCTTGATAGTAGGATGAGGAAATTGGACTTGCCTGGAGTGGATGCTGAGCTGATCCACCTTGGCTCCTTGCCTTTTCTGGGGATGGGGTAGTGATGGGGAGGAGGGAGGCTGAAGACTGACCGGGAGGGGTCAGGAGGGGGAAGGGAGTTGGAGCAAGGGGATACATGGATAAAAAATGAGACTTTATTCTATAAAAATAAAAAAGTAACATTTCAGGATACACACACACACACACACACACACACACACACACACACACACACACACAAAGATGCAACACCATCCTTCAAATCTCATCCCCTAAAATTCCAGGAGTTGCAGCTCTCAGAGGAGAGTTGAGGTAGTAAAAAAGAGAAAAGGTGGTAGCTGTGTGGAAGGCCTTAAAATGTTAGTATATGAAAAATCAAGCTGACAAAGAGGAAGGTTGGAAACACACTGCCTAAGGCTTATTAAAATGACTTGCACTACTAGAGGAGGCATGGAAGCAGTCCAGAGCAACCCATGGCTCTTTATAATATTCAAACATATAACTCTGGGCAGAGATTTAAGATGCTAATGAGATATACCATACATGAAGTTGTATGTAGAACTCTATATTTAGAATACATGTGGAAAAGCCTGCACTAAATATAAATAAGCATTCCGAAATCCTCCAGAGGTGTCCTCCTATCCCAGTATCAGCTAGCATCACAAGAGCAGGGAAGTGTGCCAGGAGCCAAAGCTTAGCTTAGCCATTTTTCCGTTTATAAGTTAGCTTATACCTTTTGTTTTAAGCGAGGCTATGAATCCAGGTGGCTTCCTTTGATCCTCTCAGACCAGCAGGTGACATTCTCCAGGCATTCAACTGAGAACTGATAGATTTCCATACCAACTCTACCCTGTCTGTTATCTCTCCCCAGAGGCTTGCCACCTCTTTGAATAAGCCTCCCCTTCCTCCCGGTTACAGCTACATGCATCCTTCACACTCTGAGATTCTATTTAAATGTTGGCTGGAAAAATGAAGTGTCAGAGCTTGAATGAAAATTCCTCCCTGCTTCTGTTTCTTCATTTGTCTCATCCTCAGTTTTGGTGTACCTTGCTTGCTGGGGCAGAAGTGAGTACCAGTGACAACTTGAATGAGCTTGCATATGTTTTCTTAGCCAAAGTACAGTCTCACCACATTTTGATTTTCACTCTGAAGCAGAGAATCCAGCTGAGCCCACCACACTTGTGATTTCCTAAACTTTCAGTCAATGAAATGGTATCATTTTAAGGCATGAACTTAAAAGTACCTTGTTCTAACAGCCCTCATGAGAGAGACAGAGCAGAAGAACAAATAAAGTCATTTGATTTAGGCCTTTTTGTCAAGAATCCAGCCAGCTAAGCACCTGGAGTGAACAGGAGTCAGGACATTAGGAATCTGCTCTAGCTTCTGAAGCCACACCCTCTCCGGAGTTCTAATCTCAAACCCCACTTAAGAATTCTGAGCGCCACCACACTCCCTCTCTTGCTTCTTGCTTCTATCCTTCCTCTCTCTCTCTCTCTCTCTCTCTCTCCCTCCCTCCCTCCCAACTTCCCTTCCCTTACCTGTTATAACAATATCTC
>PVIH01027430.1:0-16962 GCA_004025045.1 Sigmodon hispidus | reverse complement strand
TGTGTGTGTGTTTGCAGGTGATGTTGGATTCCTTAGAGCTGGAGTTCCAAGCAGTTGTAAGATGCCTAACATGGGTCCTGGGTCTAAGGTTCAACTGTGCTCTCCCACTGTGGTGTATTTGGGTGTTCAACTCAGCCCAGGGTCTAAGATGCTCACTTCTGACAGAGTCCAAGCCCTGAGGAATTTACAGCCCCCTACCCCCTTGCACCCCAACCTCCCCCCAAACTATTTCCAATCAGTTTCTCATTTTTGGGGCCTGATGGGATTCTTTCATTAATGGATTCCTAAGTTTGCCAATATGGCCAAGCCCCTATACCAAGGCAGCCAGAGAGACTCCCAAGGGACCCCTCACCCACTCTGCCACTATCCACCACCACTTCTCTTTATTGTGAAATGCTCTTCTAACAACCCCCACCTTGCTCTTCCAGACCCTTCTCCATCTTATCACCTCTATACAGATGAAAGATTGGGAGTGGCCACAGAGGATCTTGTCCAATCAGTTGGGCCTTCAGTCTAGGCCATCAAATTCTTGTCCAAACAACTGGACTTCACCATCTTCAGATGGCAGCTATGCTTGAGAGCCCTAGCAGCAGTGGCTGAGCTCACTGGGAAGGCTCTCAAGATCACCCTGTTCCAGCCAATCACGGTATACTGACATACTCCACTCAGCACCACTCAGACCCTTGAGTCATTCTCTCTCCCTTCTTGGGCCCTGAGGAGTTCAAGCCTTTCACTTACTGTTTCTAGAAAGCCCTCAAATTACCTTAGCCTTCAGTCCTGCCATTAACCCCTCAACCCTCCTTCCTTTCCCCTCCCGTTTGGGTGCCTTCTCTCACTCCTGCCCACAGGCTGTGGAGGCCTTATGCTCACCTTGGCCTGGTTTCCTAGACCAACTGCTCACAAACCCCCAACTCACTCTTTCTTAATAGAAGTTCTCATGCAATAGTCAATTCCTGCCTGCCAATGCGGACTCACAAAAGGCTGAATTAATCGCCTTGACTAGAGCACTTCAGATTGCCAAGGGTCCATGGGCTAACATCTATACTGACTCTAAATAAGCCTTTTTAATAGACCATACCCATTCTGTCCTTTGGAGGGAAGGGAGATTCATCCAGGCATACTCCCATAGTTAATCCCTTATAGCCAAGCTCTTGGAGACCCTTCAGCTTCCTGCAGAAGTAGCTGTGGGATAATGCTCTTATATACTGTAAAGATTTGTTATTTGTATTGGTTTAATAAAACACTGCTTGGCCAGAAGCTAGGCAGGAAATAGAGGAGAGGCAACTGGACTAGGAGAATTCTGAGAAGAGGAAAGCAAAATACAGGTGCCAGCCAGATGCAGAGGAAACAGGATGAGAATGCTGCAGTGAGAAAGGTACCAAGCCACATGGCTAAACATGAATAGAATCATGGGTTAAGTGTAAAAGCTGCATAGTAATATCCTTGAACTACCAAACCAACAGTTACTATAATATTAAGCCTCTGAGTCAATTATTTGGGAATTGGATGCTGAGTATTGGATATTTGGGAGTTTCTGGCAGGACGCAAATTCCGACTATAAGTACCCATAATTCACTTCTGGGGACATTAGTCCCTGAAGGACCCAGTGGCCTATGGCAATGCCAAGGCTGACTCAGTATCCCAGGGACTGGCCTTTAGTTCCTCAGAATCAACAGAATATTTTTTTTGCACTCACCTATCAGCCCTATTATCAACCAGAAGAGAAGGATGAACTCCCTAAAAAAAAAAAAAAAAAAGACTACACAAACAAAGGATGGGTGGTTCTGCTTTAACCCTTCCTCAGGACCAGACACTGTTTATCATGTCAGACATCCACCAGACCTTACACATAGGCCCCAAAGCCTTGTTCCATTCCTTGGAGCCCCTCCTTGACCCCACCCATCTTTGAGCTCAAATTTCACAGGGTCACTCTTCCTCCTGCCAGATGTGTGCCAAGGCCAGTCCACAGGGTGCCCTATAGATACATCAGCCTCTGCACCAGCTTCAAGGCCACCAACTGGGCAAGGTTTACTTCACTCACATGCCCACACATAAAACCTCTGTTACATCCTAACACCTTTATAGGATGGATAGAAGCCTTCCACACCTTCAGGGAAACAGTAGGTGTGGTGGCCCAAGTACTCCTGGGTACTGGCCTGCAGGTGCGTACCCCAGAAGACTGCTTTACTTAATTATAGATTTATGTCGAACATAGTGGAACACAGTTTGATTCCCAGACTTGGGAGGTAGAAGCAGATGAGTCTTAGGCCAGTCTGGTTTATATAGCAAGTTCCCGGACAGCCAGGGCTGCATAGTGAGATCCTGTCTCAAAATAAATAAGTAAATAATACATTAAATTACATACATTTGGTATTTCATTATCACAACTTTAAAAGCAAACAAATGCCAAACAACAAAAATACTGTGCAGGGGAATGCCACTCATCAAAAAAGGATGAACTGCTTGATCCATGCAATGATTTGGATGAATCTCAGAGGCACTAGACTAACTGAGATAGGACAGTCTCCAAATGTTACCACTGCTGCATTTGGTTTCTGAGAAGTTTAAAAACAAGCAATATGAATCCCTAATAGAAGTCACTATGGAGGTTGTCTTTGGCATGGGTCTGGCAATGTAGCTAGAGCAATGGAAATGAATGTATTGGGGCAAGGTCTTAATTAAGATTACTGTTGCTGTGATGAAACACATGATCAAAAACAACTTGGGGAGGAAGGGTTTATCTGGCTTATATAAGGATCACAGTCCATTTAAGGAAGCCATGGGCAGGAACCTGAAAGTAGGAGCTGATGGCGAAGTGATGCTTACTGCCTTGCTCCATATAGTTCCTCAGCCTGCTTTCTGAAGAACCCAAGACCAGCAGCCCCGGGTGGCCCCTCCCACAATGGGCTGGGCTCTCCCCATCAGTTACCAATTAGGAAGTGCCCTACAGACTTGTTCACCCTAACCCTTAGGGAGGCTTTGTCTCAGTTGAGTGTCTGTCCTCTCAAAGGACTAACCTGTGTCATATTGACACAAAAGTAGCCAGGGCATACTTAAGACCTACGCATTTTATTGTATCTAAATTATGCCTCGATTTTTTAAAATGTCAAGGTTCCATCCATGACTAAATCAAAATCCCCAGAGGTAAGGACTGAGCAAAGATACTTTAATTTTTTTCCCCAAGGGCTAGGAATCTAGTTTGAGAGGTAGAACACTCATTTAGCATGTGTAAGGTCTTGGGTTCGATTCCTAAGGTTAAAAGCTATAAATCTTAGCCTAGTAACAGGCACATACCTGTTGTTTCAACACACAGGAAGTGGAAGCAAGAAGATAGTTAAGTACAAAGGCATCCTGGGCTACATAGCCTACTTACGAGTTCTGGCACAGAGTGATTAAAGCAAGAAATATTTGGATGGGGTGCTGTCTAGTTTTCAAAGTCTTCCAACAAGGCTTTCAGATTTGGAGTGGGAAGAAGGGGTTGAAGACGGAAGGGTTATTTTTCAGCTCCTTGAAGGGAACAAAGTCGATATTAGTCTTCAGGTCTGGATCTGGCTAAGTGATTAGCACAGTCTTACCTATTCACAGAGATTCTCCTTGACTAGGAGAGCTGCCTTGGAAATTATCTCCTTTGAATTAAACCATGAGTCATTGCAGGCAATGAAACAGCACCTCTTTGTCAATATTCTCTGCTTCAAATTTGTCACTAATTCCAGCTGGCCTCATCCCTGCAGATCTGAACAACAGGAAGGCAGAGTGAATGGAAGTTGATCAGTAGCTCGCCCCCGCAAGATGAGCTTGAGGTTGTCTCTGGGGGCCTTGTCTCTAAAAGGTGGCGGTGGTGGTTTTGTACTGAATAGAAGAGAGCTAGCAGGGGCCTTTCTCCTGCTGTGCTACAATGGCAGGCTGTGGGAAGGCAGAAAGCCAAGGAGGAAGCTCCAGGGAAAACGTGGCACAGGCGATGACTATCTTGCTAGCAGGCCCTTGTTTTGCAAATTATTCCAAACCTACTGGTAGGGGCTGAGAGATTGGGGCCAGGTGAGGAGAAGCTGCCAAGGAGCTTCCCGGCTGCTATTGTCCTTGATCCTATCAGCCCAGCAGTCCGCAGCTGTCTGCCTGACCTCTCCTGCACTCAATGAGCCCAGGCAGCTAGCTGTGTCATTTCCCTGGAATTTCAGAAATGCCAGAAAGCATGCAAATGGACTTCTGTGAGCCATAGCCCTGAGCAAAACAACTTCCAATTTCCTAGCACTAATTGCCACCTCCAGATAATGATAGCCTGTAACGGACAGGTGAGAAGCGGGGCAGTAGGAGAAGGACCGGACTTGGAGAGAAAAACAAGCACACTGGGCAAGTGGCTCTGCTAGGGTTGGGGCTTGGGAGGGGGAGGTAGATCAGACATTGAAGAGGGCTCTGTCCTGCTTATCTGGAAATTGGAACGTTCTTCTGAGCAAGCATAGCAAAGCATTTCCGTCATTACATACTGGCCCCCTATGATAGTGGGGACCTTGCTTGTCACTGGGAATGCAGAGCCAGTGAAATGTCAGCTCCTGCCCACTGAATGACTCATAGTCTCCTGTGAGAATGAGCTGGAGAGAAAGATCCTGTTATAGGGCTATGTTTCATTCGTCAGGTTTATTTACTTAGTTGGTTTGGGGTTTGAAATTTTGTCTCTTTTTTTAAATATTTATTTTTAATTTTTTTATGTGAATTGGTGCTTTGCCTGCATGTATAATTGTGTAAGGATGTCAGATCTTGGAATTACAGGCAGTTGTGAGCCGCCATGTGGTTGCTGGGAATTGAACTCAGGTCCTCCGAAAGAACAGTCAGTGCTCTTAACCACTGAGCCATCTCTCCAGCCCCGGAATTTTGTCTCTTGAGAAGGTTTTTCCCAATAAGAAATGGTGGCAAATGCCTTTAATCCCAGCAGAGGCAAGGGGATCTCTGGTTTCAAGGCCAGCCTGGTAAGCAATCCAAGGTAGCCAGAGCTACACTGAGAAACCCTGTCTCCTAGGGAAAAAAAAGAAAAAGAAAGAAGGTTCTTCTCAGCTGAGCAATGATGGTATAAACCTTTAATCCTAGCACTCAGGAAGCAGAGGCAGGCAGATCTCTGTAAATTCAAGGCCAGCCTGGTGGTGTACAAAGTGAGTTCCAGGACAGATAGAGCCACACAGAGAAATCCCATCTTAAAAAACAAACCAAGGAGCGGGGGCTGGAGAGATAACTCAGCAGTTTAGGAGCATTGGCTGCTCTTCCAGAGGTCCTGAGTTCAATTCCCAGCAACCACATGGTGGCTCACAACCATCTGTAATGTGATCTGGTGCCCTCTTCCATCCTGCAGGAATACACATAGGCAAAGCATTGTATATGTAATAAATAAATAAATAAATAAATATATTTTTTAAAAAAACAAAAACAAGGGGGCTGGAGAGATGGCTCAGTGGTTAAGAACACTGACTGTTCTTCCAGAGGACCTGAGTTCAATTCCCAGCATCTACATGGCAGCTAACAACTGTCTGTAATTCCAAGATCTGACACCCTTACACAGTTATACATGCAGACAAAACACCAATTCACATAAGATAAAAATAAATATTAAAAGAAAAACAAGGGCTGGAGAGATGGCTCAGAGGTTAAGAGCACTGACTGTTCTTCCAGAGGTTCTGAGTTCAATTCCCAGCAACCACATGGTGGCTCCCAACCATCTATGATGACATCTGGTACCCTCTTCTGCATACTGTATACATAATAAATAAATAAATAAATCTTGGGGCTGGAGAGATGGCTCAGCGGTTAAGAGCACCGTCTGCTCTTCCAGAGGACCCGGGTTCGATTCCCAGCACCCACATGGCAGCTAACAACTGTCTGTAGTTCCAGTTCCAGGCAAAACACCAAGGCAAATAAGTAAATAAATAATAAAGTTTTAAAAAAAAAAAAAATAAATAAATAAATCTTAAAAAACAGAAACAAAAAACTTCTCCCGGTAGCTCCAGCTGGCGTGGAATCACTACATAGCCCAGGCTGCCCTCAAACTTGTGGCAGTCATGGTGCTTCAATCTCCTGTATTACATACACACCCATCCTCCATAGTTCTTCAGTAAGCACTCACTATATGGCAGACCTTGTGTTAAGGATCCAGCAGTGAACAAAACAGAACAGAATTTCCACCCTCATGAAGCTTACATTTAAGTGAAGGGAGGTGACAAATTATAAAATGGAAATAGTGTTAGATGTGTTCATCCACATCCTCTGGAGACCCAGAGCCAATGGGATGGAAGCACACACATAACACTCTTCCTATAAGGAACAAATTCAGCCAATTAAAAATATTGTTTTAAAATTGATTTATTTTTATTCATTACATGTGTATGGGGTGTTCTGCCTATATATGGGTCTGTGCACTATGTATGTGCTTTGGTGCCCATAGAGGCAGAAGAGGGCATCAGAGCCACTGGAACCGAAGTTACACATGGTTGGGAGCTGCCACGTGGGCGCGGGAACTACACCTGGGTCCTCTGCCAGAACAAGTAGAGAATGAGAGTAAGATCTTCAGCTGGCAGTCGGGAGAGCAGCCAGACTCATGGTGTGGCTCCAGTTTGAGTCCAAGTTAAAGGCAGACAGAGAAAAGGGGTTCTGTCTGACAAGCATGGTGGCACATACCTATAATGTGATCGTTCAAGAGGCAAAAACAGGGACTCAGGAGATGGCTTAGTGGTTACAAAATCTGACTGCTCTCTAGAAAACCCAGGTCGGGTTTCCAGCACCTGGATGGTGGCTCACAATTGAATCCAATGCTCTTCTGGCCTGTTCCGAGCACTGTATGTCTGCCTGTTCACAGGCATGCACTGCAGAGGCCAAAGCAGGATGATTACTTGAGCTCAAAAGTTGTAACCAGGGTGCCAGGTGTGGTGGCACAGGCCTTTAATCACAGCACTTGGGAAGCAGAGGCAGCCGGTCTACATAGTGTGTTCTGGGTTGAACAGGGCTATGTATAGTGAGATGGGAAGGAGGGAGGGAGGCAGGCAGGATGGAAAGAAGGAAGGAAGGAGTTACCCTTGCTGCTCTATCAGAAGGCTGGTTCAGTTCCCAGATGCCTGTAACTAGCTACAGGGAATCTGACATCCACTTTTATTGCAAGGACTCTAGTTAGTATATAATGAAAACCCAGATATTGGGGAAAATCTGGAATATCAGAAACACAGCCACCCAGCCAACTCCTCAGGCCTGTCTCCAGGAATCCTCCAACTGCAAGTCCCTGTGTGCTCAGCCAAAAAATTAAGAAAAGTGTCTGGGAAAGCTGAAAAAGCCTTTTCTCTTGCTCTGCCCAGCTCTCTTAACTTCCTCTTTCCACATTCCTAAAGCCAGGATTAAAGGTGTGGGTCACCACTCCCTGACCTGGCTTGGTTCTGTGGTTGACTCTGGTATTCCAGATTAATTTTTATTAAATACATCACCACATCTTCTGGCTTCCGCAAGCACCTGCATGTATGTGGGCACACTAACCCTCACACACATATATACATAATTCTAAAGACAGAAGCAGGTAGATCTCTGAGTTTTAGACCAACCTGTCTAAAACTGGAGTTCCAGGACATCCAGGAGCTACAATATTGATACCTTGTCTTAAAAAAAAGTTTGCTGGGTGGTAGCATCAAACACATTAATCCCAGCACTCAGGAGGCAGAGGCATGGAAATGTCTGAGTTCGAGGCCAGCCTGGTCTACAGAGCTAGTTCTAGGACAGCCAGAGAAACCATGTCTCAGACAAACCAATCAATCAAACAAACAAACAAAAGAACAGAAAAGTTCAACCACCTCAACAAAACAGAAGGCATTCTTTCTTCCGGGCCCTTGATCATTGTATATAGACCTTTAAGGAATTGAGTGAGGGAGGCCTACTCACACCAGTTAGAGTAATTTACCCTACTTATTTTGCCAATTCAACTATGCTTTGGGTTTTTTTTTTCTTCATTTTACAATGCTGAGGATTGAATCCAGGGTCTCAGGACAAGGGTCTTGCTTGGGAGTTAATACCCCCAGCCTTATCAAGTGTTGATATCATTCCTGGGTGCCTTCACAGACACCCACAAATATTACCTAACCAAATTTCCAGAGCCAGGTATGGAGGCAAGTACCTGTAATCAAAGACCTCAGAGTTGGTAACAGGGGAATCAGGAGTTTAAGGTCAGCTAACTAGTGGGAATGAGGCTAAGTTGGGTAACTCGAGACATAGTTTCAAATTCTTTTTGCTGTGTTCCCTGCGGTGTTGTCAAGTTGACAGATAAAATAAATTTTCACAGTTGGTGATAAGGGCAAGAAAATAGAGTCCTGATGGAATGCAGGCTGAACACTTGTACTGGATGATGGAGGAGGTTTTGCTGATAAGGTTCCATTCAAAGGAACATTTGAAAGCAATGGGAGAATCTGGGCATGGTGTGACGCACATTTAATCACAGTATTTTAATGCCCAGGTGGGTGGAACTCTGTGAAGCCAGCCTAGTCTAGCAAGTTCTGGGACAGCCAGGGATACATAGAGAAACCCTGTCTCAAAAAAAAGAAAAAAAAAAAGAGAGAAAAGAAAAGAAAAAGAAAGAAAGAAAGAAAGAAAGAAAGAAAGAAAGAAAGAAAGAAAAAGAAAGCAATAGGTGAACAAGCATGCAGATTTCTACCAGTGTTTCAGGCATTAGGTTCAAAGACCCTGAGGCAAGAGAGTCTGTGTTGTGTTGGACAGGTAAGGAACCCTGTCCATCTGGAGTAGAAGGAATGATAAAGAAGTAGAAAGGAGGTAGAGTGGCTCACTAAGACTTTCTGGGTGAACAGAGGAATTTATATTACACTCAGAGTGCGAGCCCTTGCAGATCTGAGAGTGGGGCCGTGACCCAGATTGGCCTGTGGTTTGTTTTGTTTTGTTTTTTATTGAGACAGATCCTTATTCGGGTACTAGTTGGCCTGGAATTTACAGAGATCCACCTACTTCTGCTCCCTGAGGGCTGAGCCATCATGTCTGGCCTTTGGTTTATGTTTTAATAGAATCCCTTTGGCTTCTGTGTGGTGAATAGACCCTACTGGGAACTAGGAACAGAGTCTGGTGATGTATCCCAGTTGGTAGAGTGCTTGCCTAGTGAACATGAGGCCCTGGGTCCAATCCCCAGCACCACATAAACTGAGCATGGTGGTACATGTCTGTAATCTCAGCCCTTGAGAAGTGGAATAAGGAAGGCAGGACTTTAGGGTTATCCTCTGCTAAGTATCTAAGTAGTGAGTTTGAGGCCAGCCTGTACTACATGAAACCTCAGCTCAAAATAAAAAACAAAACTCTAGAGACAGAGGAGCAGTTGAAGCACTGTTGCACTAATCCCACCCAGCACTAGGGTGATGACCTTGGAGATGACAAAAAGCCATGGGTTCCAGCTGTTCTGAGGAAGAACTAACAGTCTTTGCTGATGGATTGATGGAGGAGCTGAATATGAAAGGTGTCTTGGCTGAGGCAGTGTAGTGAGATAGCATTAAATGGATAATTCAGGTTCAAAGGGACCCAATGGACTCAATCCCTATCCTTAGCTGTGTGGCCTCAGCCAAATTGCTTTGAACCTCTTCTGTCTGAGATCAGGTACATTGTGTAAATGAAAAGTTCCAAAAGGAATCTGCATCTGGCTACAAACAGAAACTCCTGAAAGGAACCTTTGTCTGTAAAGACTGCTTGGCTGAATAGGAGGAACTTGTGTCTGCAGAGACTGCTTGGCTGAATAGAATTTCAGTATTGTGGAGAGATTTAAATGGTTCAGGGCCAGAGACTAATACCTTACCTTGGTCTAAGTTCTGGGCCTTCTGCAACAACCATTCCTTGCCTCTCCATACCCCTTATTGGAACTAGCATCTTGTGATAATAGATAAAAGCATCTGAGAATCTGTTGATTTAGCAGGTAACAAACTTCGACCAATTCAAAAGCTGAGCATGCCATCAGATGGTGTCTTACAGAGTTTCTGTTGCTGTGAAGAGACACCATGACTATGGCAATTCTTTTTTTTAAAAAAAATATTTATTCTTATTTTACCTGAATTAGTGTTTTGCCTGAATGTATAACTGTGTAAGGGTGTCAGATCTTGGAATTACAGACAGTTGTGAGCCACCATGTGGATGCTGGGAATTGAACTCAGGTCCTGTGGAAGAACAGTCAGTGCTCTTAACTGCTGAGCCATCTCTCCAGCCCCCCAGCAATGTATTTTAAACTTGCCTTGATTTGTGGCTTTCTCTGTTCTCTAAAACTGTAAAAACTCCTGCTCCACATTGGAACATGGAGTGGGTAGCCTAAATCTGTGTTTCCATGCTATGATCACTCAACATGGCTCCAGAATAAATTATCTTATTCCCCACAAGATGAGAGCCGTGGGTTTTGTTTTTTGCATTGACAGTTGTGAGGAATTTTTTTTCTTTTGAGATGTGTCTTACGTTGCCCAAGTTGGCCTTAAAGAATCTTCTCACCTCAGCCTCTGACTACTGAAAGTCTGGTGTGGACTTCTGTGCTAGCTTATGAAGATTTAGAGTTGATTATGTAAAAACCCCAGTTCCACAGCTGGCACAAACTGTTTCTAAGCCACGTCTGCCTGCCTTCTTGAACCTCCCTTTTGGGAGGAAATTGAAGAAGCTTCAGGTGGAACTTCCTTTAGAAGGAAACTGATAGATGTGTGGGGCTTTGTTAGACAGAAAAGAGATGGAAAGGTGATAGTCTTTCTCCTAGGCAGTGGAGATGAAACCAGTGGGCAGGCAAACAGGCCTATGGAAGACCTTTCTTTAGAGGGGCTATGTGAGGATATGAAGTTCCTGGGTGTGAGGAGAGTCTGACACACCCAAAGTCATGTGCAAGCAAAGAACTTGGTTGCAGATTTGCAGGCCAAGCACTTGCTGCCTCCCTAGCTCTGCTTTGGACTGGGCCTGGTCAGGAAGACCTTTGAGGCCCTCTGAGTTACAGGATGAAACCAGTTGTAACTATGACGTGCAAGATTCTCACACTGAGAAGCCACAGAGGTTTTCATTGTGTAGAATCACAACAAATATCTGGCTTGACCTCCCCCACCAGCCATAGCCATACTGACTGCAACTATACAGTCCCCAAGGTAGAGGCTCTGATGTGTTCTGGTCCCAACTACCCCTGTCTGACCTCAGGCTTCTCACCATCAGCCCTGACTCATTCATTGCACAAAAGCATGGGTGTTGGTCTTCCCTAGTGCCATTGAGTTCCCCACTCAGTAGACATGACTGACATGACCTTCCTGTAGAAACATGCATACACCAACCCCTCACCTCAGTGATGTCTGATGTCAGACTGCCTAGATTTTTATTCTGCCTCATCCCTGTTTGTTATATAAACTCAGACTTGTCTCTTGACCTCTCTAGGCCTTATTTCTACCTCTACAAAGAAGAATGTAAAGGATTCTTTCTTCACAGGCTCAATGCCAAGCTCCAATGGTATTTTCTGAGACTAGGATCTAGAGACTTTGCTGAGTGTGGTATGTATACCTGTAATCTCAGCACCTCTGGGCAGAGGCAGAGGCAGAAAAATCAGTGCAAGTTTGGGACCAGTCTGCTCTACAGAGTGAGAGTATTTCAGAAATCAAATTGGGACAGCAAGAAATCTTCACAAGTGTAGACACTTACTGAATCAAGCAAGCTTGGTGATCTGAGTTTGAGCCTCAGAATGCACATGTAGAGGAAAGGAGAGAACTGACTCCATGTCTTCTGACTTCCACACATGTGTTGTGGCATGCATTCCCACATATATCATGCACACACAAAAATAACATATACATGGTTTTTCTTTTTTTAAAAAAAAAACTTTATTTATTTATTATTTATTTATTTGCCTTGGTGTCTGCCTGGAACTGGAACTACAGACAGTTGTTAGCTGCCATGTGGGTGCTGGGAATCGAACCCGGGTCCTCTGGAAGAGCAGACGGTGCTTTTAACCACTGAGCCATCTCTCCAGCCCCAACATGGTTTTTCAAGATGGGTTTCTCTGTGTAGACCAGGGTGACCTCAAACTCACAGAGATCTGCTCGCCTCTGTTTCCCGAGGGCTGGGATCAAAGGTGTGCACTACCACTGCCCAGCACAACAAACAATATTTTTTAAAAACCCAACCAAACAAGAACAACAACAAAACTGTGTGTTTTATCTTGCTCTTCCACTTTTCTGATTGAAATAAAAAGGATCAAACAGGAATGGTCCCGGGTACAGTAGAGGAGAGAGTTTATTATACATAAAAAGAAGAGCATAGGCAGAGGCAGAGACATCTGGGAGAGTTTTACACACACACACACACACACACACACACACACACACACACACACACGCACCCCTCCGGCAGGCCCATGTGAAGAGAGGTGAGGGAGGGAAGAGAGGAGAGGAGCCTCCCATCAAGAGGGGTAACTTGGTCAAGGGAGTAGACAAAAGGGCCAGGTAATGAAATGGCTGGGCTATCTGGGGAATGCCAGCCATACCCTGTAATGTAGAGACTGAGGGCTGCCGGGAGAGCCTGGCAGCCAGGTCCACTTTGATATGTCAGATAGGCACCATAGCTGTTTGTTCTGGGTTTGGGCCCCAACACTCTCCACTGCTACTATACAACCCCCATGATGTGACTCAATGTAAACACTCACCAAACTGAAGAAAGGGAGAGAAAGTGAAACCAAGCTCAGAGTTTTCTTCTGATGAGTAAATACTTTCAAAGAATCTTCAAGATCACAGTAATTATATTATATCCCAAAGCATTTTGGTTATTGCCCCTGCTTTATACAAATACCTTGAGTGGTTTTTTTTGAGCAATCAGATTGGAGAATGAATTTGGAAGCTGTAATTGGCCAAACGTATTCTTGCTGGACAGGATCCACCAGTCTCTGCCTCCTGAGTGGTGAGGTAAAGGCATGGATCACTACTCTTGTCTTTGTGTTCTCATTTTGATTTGTGTGTGTGTGTGTGTGTGTGTGTGTGTGTGTGTGTGTGTGTGTGAGAGAGAGAGAGAGAGAGAGAGAGAGAGAGAGAGAGAGACAGGGTCCTCAAACTTGCTCTGTAGAATCTGAGTGGCCTCAGATTCACAGAGTTCCTATTGCCTCTGCCTCCAAAGTGCTAAGAATGAAAGGCATGTACCACTACACCTGGCTCAGAGCATAACCCTGGAGGCAGGAGCTGAAGCAGAGGCCGTGGAAGAGTGCTGCATACTGCCTCACTTCTCTGGCTATGCTCAGCCTGCTTTCTTAGAGAACCCAGGACCACCACTGCAGGATAGGACTGGCTCCACCCACAATGGGCTGGGCTCTCGCACACCAATCACTAAGACAATAGTAGCTGGCACGCCTTTAATCCCAGCACTTGGGAGGCAAATCTCTGAGTTGCTAGCCAGTTGGCTATACAGAAAAACCCTATCTGGAGAAACAAACGAACAACAAAAAAAGCCTACAGCTTGCCTGCAGCTCGATCTATGGGAGCAGTTTCTCAATTGAAATTTTTTTCCTCTCAGATAACTATGTTGGGCTAAGCTGATCTAAAGCTAGCGTGCACGTCCACATTCCTGAGTGCTGGCATTGAAACAGTTCACCATACACCCAGGAATCATTTGTCCATTTCTTTTTTTTAAAAAAAATTTTTATTTTATGTGAATTGGTGTTTTGCCTGCATGTATGACTGTGTAAGGGTGTCAGATCTTGGAATTACAGACAGTTGTTAGCTGCCATGTGGATGCTGGGAATTGAACTCAGGTCCTCTGGAAGAACAGCCAGTGCTCTTAACCACTGAGCCATCTCTTCAACCCTCATTTGTCCATTTCTTCAAGCCAGAAGGCTCCTGTTTCCTTGCTCTCTCTCCATATCCTATGAGGTACCAAGTCCTGTGACTTTTGCTCTGTATGTGTCACCCGGTCTCTTCATGCTCAGAACTGGTTTCCTAGTCCAAGGCCCAGCTGTCCAAGACAAAGTACCTCTGCTGCCTGCACTCAGCAGCCGGGGTAAGTTTTAGAACAAAATTTGGATGTTGGGGGCTGGAGAGATGGCTCAGCGGTTAAGAGCACCATCTGCTCTTCCAGAGGACCCGGGTTCGATTCCCAGCACCCACATGGCAGCTAACAACTGTCTGTAGTTCCAGTTCCAGGCAAACACCAAGGCAAATAAATAAATAAGTGTTTTTTTTTTTTTTTTTTTTTTAAATTTGGATGTTGACTCTTTGACCCCAAATCTTTTGATGGCTTTATTTAAATCCAAATTCCTGTATTTGTGTAATGAGGTGCTGTACCATTAGACAAATGTATAAGATGGGTTCTGGAGTCCATTGAGAACTTGATTCTGATGCCAAACCGGCCAGTTCACTGCAGCAAGCTTTTTTTGGACCTTCAGTTACCAAATCATGACATGGAGACTTATTACTAGTTATGAATGCCCGGCTTTATCTTAGTTTGTCTCACTAGCTCTTATAACTTAAATTAACCTGTTTCTTTTTTTCTACCTTTTGTCTCAGGCTTAACTTTTTATCTGAAGGGTCCTACTCTGTATCTGGCTGGCTGGAGGCTGCCAGACTTGCCCCAGGCATCTCTCTCTTTTTCTCCCTTGTTCTAATTGTTCTCCCTTGAGCCTAGATTCCTTCTCCTTATTTTCTCTGCCCTCCAGGCCTGCCTAGCCCTCCACTCCCTAGCTATTGGCCATCCAGCTTTTTCCTAGAAGACCGACCAATCAGGTGCCTTAGGCAGGCAAAGCATCTGTCTTAACTTTGTCAGACAAATGCAGCATAAGCAAATAATGTAGCACATCTGCCTAGTTAAAGTAATATCCTTTTTTTTTTTAACAAAGAGTAGTGCTTTATTTATTTATTTATCCTTATTTTATGTGAATTGGTGTTTTGCCTGAATGTATAACTGTGTAAGGGTGTCAGATCTTGGAATTATAGACAGTTGTTAGCTGCCATGTGGTTGCTGGGAATCGAACTCAGGTCCTCTGGAAGAAAAGTCAGGGCTCCCAACCGCTGAGCCATCTCTCCAGCCCTAAAGTAATATTCTGAAACACCTTATAGCCAGGATAACTTTTATTAGCTTTTATTTATTTATTTATTTATTTTTTTAAATTATTTATTTATTTATTTGCCTTGGTGTTTGCCTGGAACTGGAACTACAGCCAGTTGTTAGCTGCCATGTGGGTGCTGGGAATCGAACCTGGGTCCTCTGGAAGAGCAGATGGTGCTCTTAACCACTGAGCCATCTCTCCAGCCCCCTTTTATTTATTTTTTAAAAGATTTATTTATTTATTATGTATACAGTGTACAGAAGAGGTTACCAGAAATCATCATAGATAGTTGTGAGCCACCATGTGGTTGCTGGGAATTGAACTCAGGACCTCTGGAAGAACAGTCAGGGCTCCCAACCCCTGAGCCATCTCTCCAGCCCCAGTTTTTATTATTTATTTTATAATTTTGCACTGCTGGAGATTGAACTCCAGGCCTAGGAAATTTTAGGCATATACTCACTTTATTACTCATCTAGCCCTCAATTTCCTAGAAACATTTTCTTTTCTTTTAGAGACAATATCTGAGTATATTGCTGAGGCTGACACCAAACTCATGGGGTCCTCCTATTCCAGGCTCAGGGGTGACACAAATCACAGGAATACATAACACATTCCTGCTTCAACAATTATGCACCTTAATAATATGCTACCAGTTACCTCTAGTGATTTTAAACTTGTTTGGGGCCAGGCATTACGGCACACACCTTTAATCTCAGCACAGCATTTCTTCAAAGCCAAAAGTATGATAGAGTGAAAGTGAACAAAAGTGGATGGGTTGAATACCTGCTCACTCTAAGAACTTCTTGTATCTGCCTACATATTACATATAATTTGTGTGTGAAAGAGGATCGCTAGTAGCCAAGGCTGGCCTCAAACATTTTATGTAGCTGAGGATGAAGCTGAAGGTTGACTCTCCTGCCTCCACCAAGTGCTAGGTTTATAGGTGTATACCACCATACCCAAGTTTATGTGGTGCTGTGGATCAAACTCAGGACCCCATGCACACTAACTAGGCAAGCACTCTTCCAATGAGACACATTCCCAACCCCTCAGGGGTATTTCTGTCTTTGAGTTGATAATACTCTCACTCTTAGTGAAGGGGTGGATTTTTTTTTTTTATCTGTAAAATAGCTTTCTTGTAGTACCTTCTTGGAGATTGAGGTAACACACTCAGAAGTGCTTTGCAAGATGCAAAAGGGTTGCACATAGTACTTACTGATAATCAAACGTAGAAAATGTATTCTTTGGCTCACTTCTTTGCAAGCCCCCATATGGACACAGGCTGTTCTGTTTGTACTCCATCACTTACAATCTGGTTACAATTGACATTATCACTTTATATCCCAGCCTGCAGCAACATGTGGATCGCCAGAGACATAAAAAGCACCCTTGTCTCCATGGTATATTTACAAACAACCCTTAAAGTGGATTATTTTGCAGATGGCTGATCCCATCTATTTAATCCTGATTCTATTAGTTCCAGTTTCAGAAGGTGACATTTTCCAACTCTGTCCCCTTAAGCACAAGCAAAAGCTATGGATTTCTGTTTTTGTTTTCAGCAGCAAGGAAGTACTGGCAGACAGACGGAAGGGAAGGCTTCTAGGGGAAATGCAGGACATACCTCTCATTCATTCGCTCAAAACTCCTCTGCTCAGATTCAGTGTACCTGAGTGGGCAAGAACTCTGTACAGAGCTGGGCCATTTATCTTATAGACCTCAGTCACTCAGGGAAGACATTTTTTTGTGAGGGGGGGAGTGCTTTTGTTAAATATTTTGGGACAGTCTTACTGGCATGTACCACTGAGACCAAGTTAAACAGCCAGTTGCCATGTGTGACAAAATCCATGATGGAAGATCAAATGGACATACAAGTGTGATGCAGTCCATCTACTTGGAAGGCTAGCATGGGAGGATTTTGGCCCGAG